>PVLA01013467.1:0-36728 GCA_004027455.1 Hydrochoerus hydrochaeris
AAAAAAAAACAGCGTGATCATCTTGATTCCAAGATTAGTTTTACCTTTCCCAGGACTTTTCTCACAGCTAAGTCCTCAGTGTATACTTATTGGAACAGCTGTCTCCTTCCACCCAGTACTGTTCTGGTGCGTGACCTGTGACACCGGGTAGTACGGAAGTTCACCACTGACTTGTGTTCACTTGGTAGACACCCAGCGTAGTTAGCCATTCCACCATCAGAGGACATTTGTGCAGGTTCCTAGTTCAAGGCTGAGGCCAGTCATGCCAAGATGTAAACATCCGGCCTCTGCCGGGTGATCGCCACAGGCTGGCACTGCTGAAGCCGTTTTAGCCGCCGGCGCTGTGAGGGCTGGTTCTCGCCACTTCTCACGGCTGATATCCCACTGCGTGACAGAATCGCTGTGTCTCCTCACAGTCAGCTGATGAGTATGTGGGTCGCTTCTGTCCTTCTATTATTAATGATGCTGTGTGAACATTCACACGACAGAGCTCGGCTTCCAAGCTACTCCACTCAGGTCTTGTCTGTCCCGCGAGTGAGTTGTACATCACAAAGGACAGGCAGGGCAGTGGAATTATGGCCACTCCCCGTGGAGAATAACACCAGATAGACACGGCAACAGAGAGCACACATTTACTGTCCGCTGTGTCCTGGGCACGGAGCCGGGTGTGGTAGTGCACACCTGTGGTCCCAGCACTAGGGAGGCTGAGGCAGGAGGATTGCCTGGAGTTTGAGGCAGGAGGATTGCCTGGAGTTTGAGGCTGGCCTGGGCTACACAGTGATTGTTTGCCTTATTGCCAAGTCCACCAGAGAGGTGCTGTCCGAACACAGGCCTGGCTTTTCTGAATTTCACTTTCCAAATCTGCACAGTGGAGACCAGAATACCTCACCCGAGGTTCTGCCAAGGCTTACCGGGCCAGGGCCTGGTGCGTGTGCTGAAGGAGTGAGTTCCCGTAATGGCTCTAACTGAAAAGTCTCTTTAAATGCTAATAAAACAAAAGCCGCTGGCGGCCCCGGGCTTGCCGTGGCTGATGGCTTTGGATCTTTCTTCAGAGAGCCCTGCCGGACTTCACCCTCCTGTCCAAGCTGCCCGTGCCTCTCCCGGATCAGGCTCCAGCCCCTAGACAGCCAGAGGAGATGCAGCCGCTTCACGGGATGGGCACCCCCACACCTGGCGACAGCCCGGACTGGTGCCAGTGCGGAAAGTGCCGCGCATCCCAGCTCCCCAAGGACAGCAGGAGCCTGGAGGAGCTGTGCTGCAGGCAGGGCCCGGGCCCCTGCATCTCCACCTCCGAGCTCTTCGGGGACCTGGTGCTGTCCCGACCCGCCCTGCGGCAGCTGCTGCTCTACCAGGAGCCCTTGCTGGTGCTGGACGAGGAGGCCACCAACAGCCGGCTGCGACACTGCGCCTACCGGTGCTACGCCATCTGGCGCTTCGGCTCCCAGGACGTGGCCGACTTCGGCATCCTGCCCAGCTGCTGCCGCTGGCGGATCCGGAGCGAGTTCCCCAGGAGCCAAGGCCAGTACGGCGGCTTCAGGTATCCCTACTGACCACGTGGCACGGACCCCCATGAAACCCACATGAGCCCGCCAAGCAGACACTCCGCAGGGGCCGGATCGAGAGACACAGGTTGAGGTCTCGATCCTGTCCGCAGGAAGCTGTGTGACCCTCAGCCTTAAATGTCCACACCTCCGTCTCCTCACTCCTTGACCTGCTGGCTCTGAGCTGGTGCGGGGACAGCTGGGACAGTGGGTGGGGTCCGCCTCACCAAGGCCAGACTGTCTCTGTCTCAGTGTGCACTGTGGGGGCCGGGGAGGAACCGTCCAGTGAGCACAGCCCGGAACGGGGCCTGGCTGGAGGACGCGGCGCGTGGAAGCTGGCCGTGGGCCCTGACCCTCGTCCCTCAGGACCTGAGTACGGGCCATTCGGATGGCTCTGTCTAATACCAGAAGTGACATTGTGTTCGCTCAGGGTCTCAGTCTCCACAGGCTGGAACTTCTCTTTCCTGTCTCTTGGCTCCATTCTGAAGTTGTCGCACTTCGAGGAAGCTCAGGTATCTGCAGGGACGGTGCCCACCAGCCCCCAGCTCTTACGCCACCCAGGCCACTACAGGGCACACCCCAAGTGACAACTTCCTGGTCAACCCAGACAGCCAGATAGCTGTCTCATGTCACCAGGTTCTGGGGTGCTTACACGAATAACTGGGGCAGAGAGCAAGCACACCCCCTGGGTGCCAGATGAGCCACACCTGCCCAGGCCCAGAGCTTCACAAGGGACGGGGGACCCTGCAGGGCCCAGGTTTCCACAGGGCCGACCCAGCCTGGGACTCACGAAGCAGCCCCGGGAGCCAGCAAGCCTGACAGCGACTCACTGGTCCTTCCCAGCCTGAGTGCAGACCCGGGGGTGACAGAGACCACCTCTGTGCCTGTCCCCTCCTGCGGCCTGTGCCCGGTCCCGGGGGCCTCACCTCAGCCTCCACGGTGCCCAGCGTCCACTGTGGGGAATATGGGTGTGAAGGGTCCCAGGAGTGGGGCCCTGTTTGGATTTCCCGCTTCATGGTTTTGTCACTGGAGTTGACTCTATTTCTAAACAACCATTCCAAAGAATAATAGTGAGAAAAGTGAGTAACACTGAAGTACTGTGATCCACGAAGTGTGAGTTTTAAAATACAAACTCCGAGACTTATTTTGGGCCGGTCTCGGGGGTTGACTCCTCAGGGCGGGCGCAGGCTGGCTGAGCGCCCCCCCCAAGTACCTCCTTATCCTTTACTTTTTATATTGAGACAGGGTTTCACCAAATTGCCCAGGCTGGCCTCGAACTCATAACCTTTCTGCCTCAGCCTCCTGAATAGCTAGAATGCAGCCCGGTTTGATAGCTTTATCACTTTAGTAACCGTTTAAAACAAGCAGCTTTCTACTCTGATAATGTCAAATAATTTTTGAAAGCATAAATAAAGCCCTTCTCATTTTGACCTAGGGTCTTATGTGGCTTTACACTCAGGAATCAAGTTAACTGTGTCACACTGAATTTTCATTTTTCTTTACCTGTTCAGAGCTATTTTCCCAGAAATGGACAATGCATGATTTCTTCAAAATTGCAATGTTTTGCCCTCAGGATTCTGTGTACCGGCCACAGGTTTCAGTTCTGATGCCCTTTGAACCTCTAGACCTTTATTTTTGGTGCCTTCTTCCTGGTGTATACCTGTCACCTTGTAGAGGCCTCGGGTGGAGTCAGATTTTTTTTTTTTTTTGAGACAAGATTTCACTATGTAGTCCAGGCTGGACTTGAACTCATAGCAATCTTCCTGTCTCAGCCTCCTGAGTGCTTAGATTACAGGTGTGAGCCACCACACCCAGCCAGAGTCAGAATTTGGAAGAGCAAATCGTCACGGGATCCTCCGGCTGTTTGCCTTCCCTTCCTCACTGAGGCCCTGGGTGGAGGTAACGGGTCCCACTTCCCACGTGAACGGGGATCCCATCTGTGTTCTTGGTTTTATGGAACCATTTTTAAAATCCTTCCTAATTCTAGGTCGGCAATGTAGGCACTGGATTTCTAGGTTGTTTTTTTTTTTTTTTTTGTCTTTTTAAGACAGGGTTTGCAATGCAGTTCAGGTTGGTCTTGAACTCGCTTTGTGGCCCAGGATGGCTTTGCACTCTCTGCGATCCTCCTGTCTCAGCCTCCTGAGTGCTGGGATTACAGATGAGCATCACCCTGCCTGGTAATATAGGGGTTCCTAACTTGACTGTTTTGGCAATTTAAAAAAATGATGTATAACTTGTCTCCTCTTGAGTTCTTTTGTTTCAAGTGGCCTCCAAACCACAGTTCATTCATTCATTCATTCATTCACTCATTTATTCAACAAATACCCATTGAGACACCCACTGGAGATTGAGGACAGATAAGACAGCTGACAACAGTGATCAGACGATTCAAGCAAACCTAAGCTTACACCCCGTGATGGAGTGTAATGATGGAGGAGGCAGCTGGTGCCCCAGCAGCCTTGATCAGAGGATCCAGCCTACTCAGGGAAATCCTACATGAGAGACAAACACGTTAACTGAAACCTCAAGAGAAAGAACTAGGTGAATAAGGGAGGGAAGAGTACTCTAGATAAAGTAAAAGGCATAGGCAAAGGCCCTGTGGCAGGAAAGACATAGCAGGTTGGCAGAGCCCATGACTGTGCTCTACGTAGTGCAGGGAAGTTCATCAAGGCCCCAGGCTGGACAAGCAGGCAGCGCCCCAGCCCCACACAGGCCTGAAGGCCAGCAACAAGCCTGAGTGCTGGGCAGCCTGGAAGGACTTTAAGCCAGGACCCTGGCAAGATCTGAGTGTTTAAAAGCCCATTCTGATCACTGTGTGAAGAATAAGGGCAGCAATAGCCACCACTTCAATGTCTGTTTCGCTAATCCACATAGGCAGCCGCGTAAATGGTTTCTCTTTTCTCTTCTCTTCCTCTGGGAAAGTCCCATGTGGCCAGCAACGAGTGAAGAGGAAAAGCCCTGGGCCCAGGGACCCTGGTTTTGGGGAACTGCTCATCCCAAGCCACTGTGCTCGGCGGGATGGGAGGGGAGGAGGGAGGAGAGTCCCGGGAAGTGGCTGAGCTCCTCCGAGACGCCTCAGAGCTGCAGGAGGCCCTCGCCTGTGCTTGGTGACCTCTTCCTCTCCAGGCAGGAGCACAGAGGACTGTCCCGGGTGCCATGTGTTTAGCTCTCTGGTGAGGCTGAGCAGGGATGACTAATTCCAGACCAGCCATAGTCCTCAAAAGTTAAGAGGCTTATAGCCAGGTACGGTGGAAGCTACGCGGGAAGCTGAGGCAGGAGGATTACTTGAGCCCGGAAGTCTGAGACCACCTTGGGTGACATAGTGAGATGCTGTCAAGAAAAAAAGAGGGGGGCAGGGAAGGAGGGAGAGAAAGGGAAGGGGAGAGGAAGGATAATAGTTAATAACAATTCATTAATAATTAAGTAGAGGCCTGGCTTGACTTCTGCACAGAGCTCTGTCCCAGCGGCCTGCATGTTTCTCAGCCTGCGATCACGTCCCCCGCGGCCCCTGATGGACACACTCCCGCCTTCTGCTTTTCCTGTGAGCTTCTGTTGTAGTCAGGGAACAATTAGAATAAGGACATGGAGTTTGCAATATTATTTTTATGATGGTCATCTAGAGTTAACACAAGAAAATGCAGGAAATCTGTCCACATCACTAAAGACATAGAATATTCAGCCAAAGGCCTGAATCACACAGCAATGTCCCACAGGAGTCCAGATGAAGACCCAGAGCTCTCGACAATGCCTCCCACGAGTCCAGCTGGAGGTCTAGAGCCCACAAGGACTCACGCTAGTCTCTTTTACGGATCCGTGCTGGGAAGGCCCAAAGGTCAGCGACGGAAGCCAGAAAGTCTATGCCAGAGGGGTGAAGGAGCTGTGCTGGTGGGTTGAGGGTTCTATGCTGGAGCCGAGAAGTCACACAACAAAGACCAGGGCTGTCCTGAAAAGCACCACAGCCGTCCTCTGCGACACAGAGGCCCCAAGCTCCTCCTCCGACAGGCACAGTCGAGTCCATGCCAGGAAGCCAGCGTGACGAGTTCATCCTGGAGACCAAGCGGCACATGTCTTCCCCCCCAGAGCCAGGAAGTGATGCTTGATGTGAGGACCAGAGCTTCTCCAGGGGAACCAACGGCTCAAGCAGTAACAAGTAGGAGAACCCACAACGCCTCAACCCATTGACAGCTCAACGCACTAACGTGATAGCTTCTCCTTCCCCACGTCTCTACAGCTTTCCTCGGGTGAAACATCCATGCTCAGCACCACGCTGATGTAATCCCGCTGGTGTTAAATTGACCAGCAGTTTTTAACCCATAACAGCTTCCATTTCCTATCTTCCAGGTCCAGCGCGCCATGGACCACATTTCCTAAATAAAGGAGGTTTTACCTTGCAGACTGGCCAGGGAGGTGGACGAGCTGAGTCTTGGGGAGCAGCAGGGGAAGGGCGGCTCTGCAGGCCCCGGGCAAGGCCGTGCAGCATGGCGCCTGCTACAGGGTTCATGTTTATTTCCGCCAACAATCAGACAGCTCTGAACTGAGAAGGAATCATCTTGGCTTGCTTTGTGCTTTGCGTTCCTCCACCAGCCTGGAAATGCAGTGGACACTGGATGCAGACCACCTGCTTCAAACCCGTTAGCCATGGGCCCAGCGGCTTACCCTGTGTCCAACCGTGCGAGCTGCTGTCATACTGTGCTCTGCACAGGTGTATTTACCACCTCTGAGTCAAGTGACAGCTCAGAAGCAGCTGCCAAGGTACAGGAAGCCAGGTGCAGTGGCGCACACCTGCAATCCCAGCCCTGGGGAGGCTGAGGCAGGAGGACTGCTAGGAGTTCAAGGGGACATACTGAGATCAAGCCGAGCTGAACTACAGAATAAGACTGTCTCAAGCAAAAAAAGAAAACAAAACAAAAAAGCTCCCCCGCAAAAAAAAACCAAAATCAGGAACCAGAGAGCTATCATCTCTGCTTGTCCACCTCACCCCACAAGCTCATCCTGACCATGCGAGCAGCGGTTAGCACCAGCTGCCCCCGGATCAACTTCCCAGGGGGACGCCCTGTGCCTCCAGTCCTCCTGCTTCGGCCCAGGCTCAGCGGCTCAGCCTGCAGACGTACACTGAGCGCGCCACACTGCGCAGGCGCGGGGGCCAGGCCGGTGACAGGCTTGGCTGCAGGGCTGTGCCTGGGAAACGGGTGAAGCTATTTAAAAGGAGGCCGCAGCAGGACTGTTAACAATGTCGAAGGATGTTTAGGACACAACACAACACCCTGGCATTTCTTGCTCAGGGAAAACGTGAGCCTTGAATTAGAGCTTGCTTCCCCGGCAGAAGCAGTAAGTATTAAAAACTCTATTAAAATCTCGTTATCCTGAACACATATTTAGGGAGACAACCCCCGGCTTCCTCCCGGGAGCACAGCCTGGACAATCACAGTCTTCCAGCTGGCTGTGGGGGTGCACACCTGTAATCCCAGCACTCTGAGTCGCCCCCAGTTAGAGGCCAGTCTGGGCTTCGCGCAGTGAGTTCAAGGCCAACATGAACTGCATAGCAAGACCCTGCCTCCAAAAAATTAAAGTAAAATAAATGGCAGAAGTTCGAGATTGCTTGTTTTAAATTGCCTTGGTACAAGAATAAATCTGAGCATTTTCCTTTTTTGACCCAGGGATTGAATTCACGACCTTGCATTTGCCAACCAGCCATTTAACACTGCTGAGCTAAACCCCCAGCCCAATCTGAGCATTTTCTAAGTTTAATTATTATCTCAACTTCTTTACCACATTTTACCAATCGGTTGTTCTGTTCTGTTCTGTTCTGTAGATCAGGGGCTCAAACCCAGGGCCTCATGCACGTTAGCAGAGCACTGTGCCACTGAGCAAACCCCAGCCCTGTGGTGCAGTTCGCATCATGCATTGCCTCTTTAGAACGCCAGAGCTCAGTGGCTGATCTTGGCCAAGGAAGTCAGAGGCCGATTGTGCCCCACCATTAGGAAAGGCCAAGAGGCAGACAGGGCTACGAGGAGATGAAAATTCTGGATAATTCTCTGGATAGGAAAGAGACCACATTTACCCCAACTGACCCAATGAAAGTGACTGTGCTTCTGGTCACCACACTTCCCACCAAACTCCTACTGTGCCGAGTGTGCTGCCCGAGCTGGCAGCCGGAAAAAGGCAGCACCCCAGGAAGGGAGCACTTCCTGTTGGTTTGTGCTAGCGGAACTCGAATTGCACATGCCTAACGATCGTGATAAAACCTCTTAGACACGCTGAGCTCCGATTTTTCACACTAAAGGGCAGATATGAATTGGGAAAAACCCCAAAGGAAGCTTTGTGATTTGCTTATATGAACTGGGATGTTATTCTTATCGTTAGTCAAACACTGAAAGTTAAAAATGTGCTAAGCAGGGCATGGTGGCACACATCCATAAACCTGGCACATACCAGGAGTCCAGGCCAGCCTGGGCCACGTGGAGTTCAAGGGTATCCTGGTAGAGACCTTGTCTCAATAAAGCAAAAGTAAAAACAAAACAAAACAACACACCCAAACCAAACAGTGATAACATCTTACAGTTTGGGAGCCTGGCAGGTCATGATCACTCTCTCTTAGCTACCAAAGATTATCATCTACTGTCTCATGCCAGAGAGGAGGCAGCACAATGAACCAGAAAGACCAATGAGATTTTCTGACTGAACTGTAAATTGGGCTTCTGAACCTGGCATGGTGGCACATACCGTTAAGCCCAGCACTCGGGAGGCTGAGGCAGGATGACTGCTGAGTTCCAGGCCAGCCTGGGCTCCACAGTGAGTTCAAGTGCAGACTGACCTACATAGTAAGACCCTGTCTCAAAAAATAATTGTATGTCAATAATACCCCACTAAAGTTGCATCTATGTGCAGTGCTGGGGAAAGAACCCAGGGCTTTACACATGCTAGTCAGTGCTCTACCACTGAGCTAACCCCGATGCTGGGTTTTGTTTAGCAGCAAGATCTCACTACACAACCCAGGCTGGCCTCAAACTCCCTTTCTGTCCCACCTAGGTAGGCCTCAAACTGTGACCCTCCTGCCTCAGCATCCCCCAGTGCTGCGATTCCAGGCGTGCACCACTCACAGCTCTTATGGCTGTTTTTAAAAAGATATAAACTAAGGGAAAGAGTGTAAATGCTGGAACTCTCTCTTCCCGATCCTCCTTCAGGATCAGCTTCTCTCACTGGGCTTCACCACAGGTTATCAACTAGTGATTCAAGAAAATATGTACTTGTACATTTCACTTAACTGACCTGGAAAACATGAGTGAACCATTTAAATTCAGGGTCTAAAAAGCTGCCAGCAACTCATTACTATGGGGTAAGTATTAACAAGAGCTGGAAATGTGTTTTGATTGTGAAGTTTCTTTGTTTTGCTTTGTTATTCAGTAGTGGGGTTTAAACCTAGGGCATCCATACTGAATGTTTTTTATCGTATTTTATTTATATATATATAGTTTCTCTTCTCAAAACACGATGTTTACACATGCATGTCTGATTTATCTCACGAGCATGGTCTCAAATTGCATCCATTTACCTATAAAAGTCTCATGGACAGCAGTTGGCCTATGAAAAGGGTCTGTTTGTTGAAAGCATTAGTGAAACTAAATATAATATTTATCAATGAAAACACAGCCAAAGGGAACAATCACATGGAAGACTGTTCAATGGGTGGAACTAGGCTGAGTGTGGGAGCACACACCTGTAATCCCAGCATTCAGGAGGCTGAGGCAGGAGGACTGCCATAAGTTCAGGGAAAAACCTGGGCTATACAGTGAGTTTGAGGCCAGCCTAAATGGCACAGCAAGACCCAGTCCGAGAGAGACAGAGACAGAGAACTGCAGTGTTTCCCCACCTGCCGCCCACCCTCCATTTCTCCCGACGCTGTGATAAACCGTTCTCAGTGGAAGGTGGTTGCAGAACACCTTGTTAGGCGAACGGGAGGGAAACCAAAGGTAGGAGCTCAGCCGGCCAGGCTGACTTAAAGCAAACCTGAGAGGGGCCACTGGCCCCGAGACCGGACCGGTCCCTCTCCTACAGGCTGTAAGGTCTTCTACAGGGTCATGAGCATAAAGAGGGGCTGGAAAGGGAAAAGGTCAAAGTGGGACCTGCGAGGCGCAGGTTCCGTGGAAGGGGTCTGTGGCGGCCTGCCAGGGACAGGACCTGAGCAAGCTCAGTGGTGGCTGCCTGTCAGGAGCAGGGCTGCAGGATGGCGGGGGCTGGGGCACAGCCCTGCTCCCTCAGTGCCCTGACTTCCCATCTCAGCAGGAGAAACGTGGGGGGGGGGCGTTTAAATGACGCTACTCAGCCACACCTTCCCTGCCCCTTTCCTCCCTCGACCTGTAACTCAGGAAGCTGCTGACTTGGTAGCCCCCAAGGGGCCTAGCTTCAAACCCTGAAGGATCATTTGACCAGACATGGGGCCAACACGTAAGTAAAGCTTTTCCCCGAAGGGTTCAAAAAAGGAGCACCACAGCTTCTCCCAACCACATAGCCTGCACAAGTTTGGACCTTTTAAACCACACCTGCGTGGCATAGGCCCACCACTCTGGCAGGCTGAGGCAGGAGGATCTCAAGTTTGAGCCCAGCCTGGGCAGCTGAGACTCCATGTCAAAATGCAACACAGAAAAGGTTGAGGATGGTAGGTAGTGAACTGCGCACGAAGGCCCTGGGTTTCACCCCCAGGACGGCAAACCCAGGCCTAGATATGTATATATATTTTACATGTTCTCTGCAGCCCCTCAACATCTCTAACAGCAAGAACACTGCGGGCCCTCAGTAAGACATCTGTTGAATGAATGAATAAAATCCCACTTGGGGTCGCCCCTGGGCCCCCACCCGACCTCGGCTCCACCCACGGGTCAAATGGTCTCCAAGGCGGGGCGACACGTCCTCCCTGGCCCCGTCCCCCCGCCCGAGGGTCCCCGGCTACTCCGCGTCCGGCCCCAGCTCGGCTTCAAGCCCGCCCGCGGCCCGAGCGCCGCCCCCTTCCGGCCCCTCCTCCCGCGGGCGGCCGGGCGTCCTGGGCGGGGCTCCGCGCGGGGACCAGGCGGTGGCTGCGGCGGCGGCCGGGCCACAGCGCGCGGGCGGCCGGGCCATGGCGGGCGGCGGGGCCGTGGCGGGCTGCTGCGGCGCGCTGCGGGGCTTCCTGTTCGAGTACGACACGCCGCGTATCGTGCTCATCCGCAGTCGTAAAGTGGGGCTCATGAACCGCGCCGTGCAGCTGCTCATCCTGGCCTACGTCATCGGGTGAGCGCCACGGGGGTCGCCGGGGGCGTGGCGTGGCTGGGGGCGTGGCCAGGCACCTGCGCTCAGGGCTTCTGTGCACCGGCCTGGGCTGCGACCCGGGCCTGGCAGCTGACACCTGCGGGCCGCGGCCCCGAGGCTGCTGTGCGGCTGCGCCCCCCTCCTGCCCTCCTTGTTCCTTTACCTCCTGGCTGCTCCCTGATGGCCTTCTGACTGGGGCGAGGGGTGCGGTTTCCCTAAACGCTGCCGTCTTCCCTTCTCACTTCCCATTCTGATGGTTGACTGACAGAACCAAGGCTTGTGATTTCCACTTGGTTCTCCCTGGGTCTGTGGCTTCCGTCTTTTCCTTTTAGTATTAGGCTGGGTAGCCGGCGGTGACCCACAATAGCGGAGAGTTTGGGGGTGCGAGAATGGGACCCTCCCTGCCTTGTGCTTACGGATCTGTGGTCTGCCACCCTCTGGCTCATTAGATCTTTCGTTTAACTGAATGCACCAGTTGCGATGCCACACAACCCAGGAGGGGAAGTGGACGTTATCTCGCTGCGTCGGGGGGGGGGCTCGCTTTTAAAGTTCACCCGGAGCGTCGCGGGTGCCCACAGCTGCTGGTCCGACAGATGGATCAGCTTTCTTGTTTTCCTGAAAGGCCTAGTGCGGTGGTCCCTAAACTGCACCTTGGAACCATTTCGGGATCTTTAGAAAGCAGTGACTTCGGGTTCCCATCCCCAGACCTGCTGATTCAGCTGCTATAGACTATGACCAGCCGCTCAGGTGATTCTGATGTTTAGCAGAGTTGGGGCCCAGTGACCCCAGTGTTCTGTCAGCTTACCCCGACTCATTGGAAGCATTAGAAGTAACAGGTCTCTCTCCTGGGGAGGGGCTGGAATGTGTTAGCAGTGCCCAAGGGAATTGACAAAGTCCAGCGTCTGTCAGCCAGCTGCAGGCAGCAGGTGCAGACAGTGAATGACCTTTCCAGATGGTGCCCAAGGGCGGAGCGTGATCAGTAGGCACAAGGTCCTGGGTTCAATCTCCAGCATTAAAAAACAAAGCAAAGCAGTCCAGGTATGGGCTCAATATCAGAAGCAGCTGGCAGGTACCCAGGATTGGACACTTTAAGCTCCGGGGTGAGGCAGTTTGATGGCCGCTTAGCTCATAGTCACGGTGCTGGGCTCTTCAATCCTGAGTCCAGCTGTGGCTACTTGACTGACTCAAATCCCCGTGTGGAGCTGAAGCCTTTGATATCTGCAAGCTGTCATGCAGCTTTTGGCACCTGGTTCTCATCCTCCTTGGAGGAGCAGTTGACACTCACTGCAGGGACCCTAAGAGTCTGGCCTGCAGAAAATGTTGCAGCCTGCATGGTGCCTTATACTAGCCACTGGCCACCTGTGGCTATCACACACTTGAGCTGTTCTACTACAGACAGAGATACACGCTACCTATAAAACGTATACTAAATTTTGAAGTCATAGTACAAGAAAAGAGTAAAATATCACATCAGAACTTTTTTATTGATGACATGTTAAGACATTGTGGACAGCTGGGCATGGTAGCACACGCCTGTAATCGCAGTACTTTGGAGGCTGAGGCAGGAGGATTGTTGCAAGTTTGAGACCAACCTGGGCTACAAGTGAGCTCAAGACCAGCCTGAACTGCAGAGCAAGACCCCGTCTAAAAAAGACAAAAAAAAAAAAGATATTGTGCATAAAATATAGCATTAAAATCAGTATTCCTGTGTCTATAGTTTTTTTTTTTAACACAGCTACTAAAAATTGTTAAATTAAGCCGGGCATGGTAGCTTACTCCTGTAATCCCAGCACTTGGGAGGCTGAGACAGGAGGATCGTTCCAAGTTTGAGACCAGCCTGGGCTACAAAGTGAGCTCAAGGCCAGCCTGAACTGCATAGCGAGACCCTGTCTCAAAAAGACAAAAAAAAAAAAATTGTTAAATTACACATGTGGCTGCCATTATATTTTCCTGTAGCACAAAATATCATATTTCTACTGGGCCTAAGGATTTCTATTGTGTTCTAGGGTTCCTACTGATTCCTATTAGGGTTCCTAAGCATGAGGATTTTAAAAACAGTAGTACTTTGCTTGTATACATCTTGCTATGATCAAAACTGACTCAAGTTGGGTGTAGTGGCACACACCTGTTATTCCAACACTTGGGAGGCTGAGGCAGGAGGATCACTGCAGTTCTAAGCCAGACCAGACTCTGAAAAAAACAAAACAAACAAACCCCAGTTTGTTGCATAATTTCCTGATCCAATTAACCTGGGGTGAAATTGTCTTCTCCTCTCCCATACAGCAGCCCTTCTTGAAGAGACTGAACTCCTTATTCCCATCTCAGCCTATAAGTCACTCGGTGAGAAAATCATCATATGATAACACAGTGACGCTATTGGTCTTTGTTGTAGCAACTCACTATACTTGGTGGCAGTATAATAGTGGCCTTCCTGTCCCCGAGTGTCTGTCAGACTGGAATGAGTTGAAGGTTTTACTGTAGCTGAGTTTCCGGAAGCCCTGCAGAAGAGGACTTGGGGAGGGCATTGCCTACCTGGACAGTGAGCTTGGGGCTGCCTAGATCAGCAAACCCCTAAATAAGCCACCCAAACAAGCAAGTTTCTGAAGTCTGAGCTCGTAGGAATTCAAAGGAGGGGAGAGGAAATATTTCTTGACTCCAGAAATAATGGTTTCTGTGTTTTGTTTTGTTTTGCTTTTGTCTTTTTGAGACAGGGTCTCTCGATGCAGTTCAGGCTGGCCTTGAGCTCACTTTGTAGTCCAGGCTGGTCTTGAACTCACAATGATTCTCCTGCCTCAGCCTCCCCGAGTGCTGGGATAACAGGCTTGAGCCACCATGCCAGGCTCGGAAATAATAGTTTTATTATTGTTTTTGTTTTGCTTTTGGAGACAAGCAGGTGTTGAACTTACTGTGTATCCCAGGCTGGCCTTGAACTTGAGGTGATCTTCCTGCCCCAGCCTTCTGAGTGCTAGAGTTACAGGTGTGCTTCACTGTGCCCAGCTCTGGCAGCTGTTTAAGCTCTGATAGGGAGCCATTTTGATTGTTTTACTGGCCAGATTCATCCTGGCCATCATAAACTGAAACACTGCTCTCAGCATCTAACATTCATCGACTAATTTAATCTGGCAACAATCCTGTCGTGCTCTTATCTTTCCCATTTTTTCTTCTTTGTCGTTATTATTGTTTTTGTTTTCCTGTTTCTTGAGACAGGTCTCCTAGTGCAGGCTGGCCTCATACTCAATGGCAGTCCTCCTGCCTCAGCCTACTGAGTGCTGAGATGACAAGCATGTGTCACTACAAGCATGTGTCCAGTGAGATTTTTTAATTAATCAGACTGTCATCAGATGGGGTCCAAGGAGGCCACCCCAAAGAGGAAGTGGGCACCACACCTCACCCTGTGGGGTAGGTTTGTCAGGTCTCAACGCAGAAAAGCATTTCAGGATGTGTCATGAGCAGCATGGACAGTTGGGGCAGAGCTGAAAGCAGGGGCTGCGTCAGAGTGGCCCATGCACAAAAAAAGAGCCCCCCCACCCACCCAAGGTGACTTCCTGCAAAGCCGAACCATGTGCAAACATGCTGACCGCCCACTCCCTGGTGGTGGCCGAGCCCCGAGTCCCGGCAGCCACTGAGGAGCCTGCTGTACTCGCAGGTGGGTGTTTGTGTGGGAGAAAGGCTACCAGGAGAAGGACTCTGTGGTCAGCTCCGTTACGACCAAAGCCAAAGGCGTGGCCCAGACCAACACTTCTCAGCTTGGATTCCGGATCTGGGATGTGGCCGATTACGTGATCCCTGCTCAGGTGTGTCCTCCCCGTGACTTCTGCAGTCTCCTTCCCAGCTCTGCCCCTCAATTCTGACTGGTGTCCACAGCAACAGCTTGCCCCACACCCAGCCTGGTGTTTGAAGAACAGCCGGATCTCCTGGCTTCCCGTGTAACCTGTCACGCTCAGTGACCGTGGCCGGCAGCTCGTAAGCGTCCTTCCCTGGGGGATGTCTCTGTCCTCCCCAGAACCCAGAGGTCAGGAAGCCACATGTCTTAGGTCCTGGGCAAAGTCCAGATGGACACCCTTTGTGTTTGCTTTCCTATCTTACACCTACAAGGTAAACGGCAGCAGCATAGAACCGGCACAACCATTAGAGACCCAGCCCAGGCCAGGTGGAAACGGCACCAATTCCATCAGCTGCAAGTTAACGTTTGGGTCATTTTTGTTTGGTTGGTTGGTTTTTGGGGGGTATAGGTGATCAGATCCAGGACTCATGCATTCAAGGCAAGTGCTTTGCACTGAGCTATACTCCCAAAGTTGCAGGTTAAACATTGACCTTTTTGGTTTTTTTTTTGGGGGGGGGGTTTGGTTTTTTGAGACAGGGTCTCATTGTGTAGTTCAGACTGGCCTTGAACTCAAAGTGATCCTCCTGCCTCAGCCTCCCAAGTACTGGGATTACAGGTGTGCACCACCACACTGGCATAACATCGACTCCTTACCTGCATGGCATAGCCAAGCCCCCCAAATGCCCTGCAGACAGCTGATGTGCTCCGCATTTGTGACAGACAGATTTAGAACAGTGCCGACTCCTGGTGAGAGGAAGGTGTCATTTCCCTTCCTTCTCTGGAGAAGAGTGTGACTGGGTGGGGAGGAAAAGCACCCGGGGCACAGAGCAGGGGTGCATGGGTGGCTGGCTGGGTGGTCCCCCCATACAGCCTCGCCCCCTGAGCTCCGGGACTGGCTCCAAGTAAAACTAAAAAGGGTCACCATGCGGCTGGTGATTTAGCGTCCTTGGGTTCAACCCTGATATTTAATTTTAATTAATTGGAATACAACACTTGTGCCCGGCCGCGGTCTCTGCCTTTCACTCCTCATGTCCGTGGGTCACAGTTAGGCACGTTTTAGTTGCATGCCCAACCCAGTGCCTTCCAGAGCCCTGCATCACCCGTAGAGGGGACCCAGCAGGGCTCTGTCCTCTCTGTCCCCCTGCAGCAGGAAAACTCAATCTTCGTCATGACCAACATGATCATCACTGTGAACCAGACCCAGGGCACCTGCCCCGAGGTAGGCGGCGCCTCCGGCCCCGTCCCCAGCTCTCCACCCTGGTGGGACCGGGAGGAAATCGTCCTTCTCCTTCCAGATTCCTGATAAGACCACCGTGTGCGAATCCAACGCCAACTGCAGGGCGGGCTCCTCGGGCACCCACAGCAACGGTAGGAGCCCGGCCGGCGGGCGGACAGGCGGCTCCGGGCCAGACGGCGCCCCCTGGCGGGCATCGCTGATGCGGGCCCCTCAGGGACAGTGACCCAGGTGTAGAGCATGCGCCCAGCACGCGCAAGACCTTGGGCACAGTTTCCAGCATGAGGGAAAAAAATTTCACCAAGTCCCCAGTGCTGTGCCTCCCTGGGTGAAGCTGGTATCAACAATGAGGCGCCTGGGGTGGTGATGCACGCCTGTAATCCAAGTGCTCTGGGAGGCTGAGGCAGGAGGATAGCAAGTTTGAGCCCAGCTGGGGCGACTCAGTGGCTTAGCAAGAACTTGTCCCAAAATAAAATAAAGCCTGGAGATCTAACTCAGTGTGAAGGCCCTGGGTTTGATCACCAATACTGGGGGTGGGGGCAGCTCCTAGGGCCTCCTCTACATTCACCTCTGTTGTGTGAGCCCCAGGCCTGGCTCCCGTCTATGACTTGGTGTCCCTGGGGGCCTGTGTCAGCAAAGCAGAGATGTGACTGCCACTCAGGGTGGTCCCAGTTCCTGGGCACAACTAAATCCCAGAATTAGAATCTTTGAAGATTGGCCAATGTAGCCTGTGGGGTAGAAAAGAGGAGACTCCTTCCCCCGCAGGAGTCCAGACTGGAAGATGTGTGCCGTTCAACGGGTCCGTGAAGACCTGCGAGGTGGCGGCCTGGTGCCCCGTGGAAGATGACTCGCTGGTGCCACGGTGAGCCCGGCCAGGACCGCAGTGCACATGCGGGCCGATGCGTGTGCTTTTTGGAACCATCTTACCTTTTTTTTTTTTTCAGACCTGCTTTTTTAAAGGCTGCAGAAAACTTCACACTGTTGGTGAAGAATAACATCTGGTACCCTAAGTTCAACTTCAGCAAGTGAGTGGCCATGGATGCCCCAGGGGACACTCCAGGCTCCCCTGGGAGGCGCCGTGGTTGATGTTCCTCCCGGCCTCCAGGAGGAACATCCTGCCCAACATCTCCACCACCTACCTCAAGTCTTGCGTGTATGACGTGCACACTGACCCCTTCTGCCCCATCTTCCGGCTGGGCCGAGTCGTGGAGAGCGCGGGCCACAGCTTCCAGGACATGGCCGTGGAGGTAGGCGCAGGCCTGGCTGTGGTCACTCGTCCTGGGGCCACTGGGCTGTGACGTGAGCCCCACCGTGACCCCGCCTGTCCTGCAGGGCGGCATCATGGGGATCCAGGTGAACTGGGACTGCAACCTGGACCGGGCTGCGTCCCTTTGCCTGCCCCGCTACTCCTTCCGGCGCCTGGACACGCGGGACGCTGACCACAATGTGTCCCCTGGCTACAACTTCAGGTGGGCAGAGCCAGGCCCCCAAGAGGAGTAGGGGGCAGTGGCGCTGGGTGATTCCCTGAGAGCAGTGGGAGTCCAGGTGTAAGGAGGACACCCGCAGGGCTGGCTCCTGTGCCTGCCCCCTCACCCTTCCTGCTACAACAAAGGTGTTGAGCTGGGTGCAAAGGTGCACGCCTGCAATCCCAGCACTGGGGAGGCTGAGGCAGGAGGATCGCAGTGAGCTCAAGGCCAGCCTGGACTGCATAGCAAGACTGTCACAAAAAACAAACCTTGATCCTTGGTGTCCCTGGAGGCCTGCGTCAGCAAAGCAGAGATGCGGCTGACACTCAGGGAATGCATCACTGGTCTCAGTTCCTGAGCAACTAAATCCCAGAACTGGGATTGTCCAAGATTGGCCAGTGTAGGCTCGTGGTAGGAGGAGGCTCAGCCACTGGGACTCAGGCCAAGGCCTTTACACTGAGCTATGTTGCAATAAATGCCATCGCCAGCACTTTTTATTTTTTTGAGACAGAAACTTCCTATGGGGCTAAATTGTCCAGGCTTGGCACAGATGTATGGTCCTGCCTCAGCCTCCCAGAGTGTGCTGCTGCACCCATCTGCCCCTCCCGGCTTCTGATGGCTCCTGGCAGCCCTTGGTTTTGGCGCTGTCCCTTCAGTGTCCACCACTCTCTTCCCTCTGTGTGTTTTGGGGTCCTGGAGTTTGAACCCAGGGCCTTCTCGCGGAGCTGCTCCTGAAAATAAGCCCTACGAGGGACACCTGAGTCAACAGTGCTTCGTGCTCCCTTGTCTCCTTCTAGCCTTTTTTTAAAAATCCATTTTGAAAAAAAAAATTATTTTGAGACAGTCTTACTAAATTGCCCAGCCTGGGCTCAAACTTGCAATCCTCCTGCCTCAGCCACCCACACAGTTGGGATTACAGGCATGTGCCATTTTGCCTGGCTGAAAAGTGTCTTTTGTCGTAAGGTGACATTGGGTTTAGGGAACATGCTAATCCAGTACGACCTGGTTTCAGCTAATTATATCTGCAAAGACCCTCTTCCAAACCAGGTCCCCTCCCAGGGCCGGGGAGACAGGGGGACAGCTCGGTGCCAGGGACCCCAGTCTGACGGGCAGGGGCAGCAAATCCTGCAGCTGCTAAGCGTTTCACTTGCCCTCGCCCTTTGCGGTTTCTGCTCTAAACTAAGCGCATGCGAGGCCTTTTTGTGGCCTTCGTGTCCCCCTCGTGGTGATATGGGGCACTGCAAGAAACTGTGCCGTGGGTCACAGCACAGCCCAGTGTTTGAATTTCCTCCTAGAAATGAAGCTTGTATTGCTGTGTCTCCACCACCACCCGGTTCTTATAGAATCCCTGAGCCGCCCCCTGGCCTGAGCGGGAACCCACGGCCACCGCCTGGGCCTCCCAGCCCTGGACCCCACATTGGGTTAGAACCAGGCGGCCCCTGGCACAGCCCCAGGTCTCTGGCTCTCCCCAGCCAGCGTCCCCAGCGGGGCTTCTATTTATGGCTGACTGAAAGACAGGTTAGGGGCCTGGGATTTAGCTCAGTGGCACAAGCATCTGCCTGGCAAGCATGAGGTCGTGATTTTGATCCTCAGTACAAGAAAGAAAGAAAGAAAGAAAGAAAGAAAGAAAGAAAGAAAGAAAGAAAGAAAGAAAGAAAGAAAGAGGAAAAGGAAAGGAAAGGAAAGAAAAGAAGGGAAAGTTCAGTGCTGTGCAACCTGCCTAGTAAAGTATACAATTCTATAGTTTTGTTTTTTAATAGTACTGGGGGTTGAACCCAGAGCCATTGCACTGACCTATAGCTCCAATCCTGTTAAAAATTTTTGTTCATTTGTTTGTTTTTTCTCTTTTTGAGTGAGACAGGGTTTCACTATGCAGTTCAGGTTGGCTTTGAACTCACTTTGTAGCCCACACTGGCTTCAAACTCAGTAATCCTCCTGCCTCAGCCTCCTGAGTGCTGAGATTATAGGTATGTGTCACCACCCCCAGCTGTTTGTTTTTTTTGAGACACAGTCTTGCTGTGGTTCTAGCTGGCCTTGAACTCACTATGGAATCCAGGCCGCCCTGGAATTTGGTGCAATCCTCCTGCCTCAGCCTCCTAGAGAGCTGGGATTTACAGGTGTAGACCACCACACTTGGTTGGATCTGAAGTTTTTAAATTTTATTTTAAAAACAAAAAAGCAGCCAGGAGGATGGCAGACTCAAAACCAGACTGAACTGCATAGTGAGACTGTCTCAAAAAAAGAAAACAAAAAGGGTCAGAAGCTGCCACTGTGAGTTTCACGGCAGGCTCAGCCCACCCCCGCTGCACTGCTGGCCACACAGCAACGTGTTCCTTGTAGCGCTGGGGCGCCTCTGGGAGGCAGGAGGCACATTCAGAGGTAGAGGTCGGGCTTGAGCCATGTCGCAGGAGACCGCGGGGATGGAGGGCGTCTCCCGGGGCCCTCGGGGTCAAACCACCTCCCCCGCCCCCCAGACCCTAGCTGGGTCCTGCCCTAGCTGTCCCTGTCCCTCTAACCCACCGTCCTCTCCCCAGGTTCGCCAAGTACTACAGGGACCTCGCCGGCCAGGAGCAGCGCATGCTCATCAAGGCCTACGGCATCCGCTTCGACGTCATCGTGTTTGGAAAGGTGGCCAGGCCTGCGACCCGCTGTCCCTCCTCCCGACGCCACAGGGGCTGCTCCCTGCCTTGGCTCCGCTGTCCCCCAGCAGCTCAGAGCCCGGTTTTCCTCCTCCTCCCGTTGCCTGCAGGCTGGGAAATTTGACATCATCCCCACCATGATCAACGTGGGCTCAGGGCTGGCACTGCTGGGTGTGGTGAGTGGCTGCGACCATGGACCCCGGGCCCCTCACTTTCCCTTCTGTGAGCCCAGGCCCCTCAGGGGACCCCCTCCTTCCCCAGCGCGGACCCCAGGCTTCCAGAGAAAAGGCCAGGCGGTCAGTAGGAGCCCAGAGCACCCTGCTCCTTTCTTGCCCTGTGCTGACTGCAGGCGACAGTGCTGTGTGACATCATTGTCCTCTACTGCATGAAGAAGAGGTTCTACTACCGGGAGAAGAAGTACAAGTTCGTGGAAGATTACGAGCAGGTAGGTGCTGCGTGCTCCTCCTAGCAGGCAGGAGGGCCCCAGGACCCTTGTGTCAGGGCAGAGACCCCTCTACGCCGGCTGCTGTGTGCTCACCCATCAGCCCAGGCAGTCACATGCCACCCTCAGCATCTGTACCATCTCTAGACCCCCAGTTCTTTTATATGGACACTTTAAAACCTAGCTTTGAGCCAGCCACAGTGAAGCACACCTGTAATCCCAGCTACTCAGGAGGCTGAGACAGGAGGATCCTAAATTCTAGGCCACTGTTCTGGACAACTTCACGTCTCAAACTAAAATTTAAAAAAAGGTGCCAGGCATGGTGGTTCACACCTGTAATCCCAGCACTCGGGAGGCTGAGACAGGAGGATCACTGCAAGCTCAAGGCCAGCCTGAGCTACATAGTGAGACCCTGTCTCAAAAAGACAATCAATTGATAAATAAATCAGGTCCGGGCTGGAGCTCAGGTAGGACATTTCCCTTTCGTGCATGTACCCTGGGTTCCATCCCCAGGACTGGGGGAGGCACAGCTTTGTTTCATTAGCAGCATCTTCAATATGTTGCAGTAGCAGGTGCTATAACAAAACTGCTGCCCAGTACTGACACTTCACTTCCACAGCATGGGGGCTGCACTGGGCCAGACCCTGCTGGGGGCGCAAAGGGACTGTCCCCAAGTGCTCAGGAAAAGCACCTGGCTCCCTCCTGTGCCACGTAGTCCTGTGCACACACACCTGCTTATCCTTCTTGCAGGGCCTCACTGGAGACACGGAACAGTGACACTGGCCCACACCGGGCTCCCGTGGCCCTTGAGGACACAGGAAAGGAAGGAGAAGTGGCAGCTGTGTTGTCCAAGAATGTTCCAGATTTGGGCTCAGTCTCCACAAGGACTCAGGGTGGCGCAGCAGCTGCTGTGTGGTGTGCAGAGCCTGCGTTTGCCCCAGTGCTGACACCGTGGCCACGGTGTTGTTAGCTGGGCCACCTCCCAGGGCATCACCATCCCAGGAGTGGCCAGTCCAGGGCAGTGACACTGCCGTGGTTCACAGGGCTGGCTCTCCCCAGGAGCCTTCAGCCTTTGTTCCTCAGGACAGGTCCAGGCCTCTGATGCCCAGCAACCCAGTTCAAGCACCTTGTAAGGAAAGGGAACCCGGGCTATGGTGGCACAGGTCTATCATTCCAGCCCTCAGGAGGCTGAGGCAAGAGGATCTCTGAGAGTTCAAAGCCAGCTTGCATGAAATAGTCAAAAACCAGAGGGAAGGAAAGGAAGGTCTCCCTGGTATGGTCACAGACTAGTAGCAGCCCGAGCTGCTGTTCCTTCTAACCCCCAAACAGGGACACTGTCCTTCCCATCCCAAGGCGGGCTTAGCGTTTCTCTTTAGAGGGCTGCTACACCGAAATGACTGAGGACCACACATTAAAACAAATGATTTTTCTTAACCCTTGACTGTGTGTTTCAGCGTGTGCTATCACTTGCCTTCCCTCTCCTTTATGCAGGCTATTAACCATTAGTGCCAGGCATGGAGGTGCACGCCTGTAATCCTAGCGACTCGGGAGACTGAGGCAGGAGGGTGGCATGTTTGAGACGCCCTGGGCAACTTAGACCCTGTCTCAAAATGAAATTCTTTAAAAAGGGATGAGGCCACGCCTTGGTAGCATGAAGCTATGGGTTCAGTCCAGAGCACCACAAAAATTTTTAAAAGAAAAAAAGTTATCAGCATTAAAATGGAGTCACTTTTGCCAAATCTTAACAAAATCGAGCCATCTAGGGGTGGGGAGAGGTCTTCACCTCCCGACCGCGGCCTTCCTACAGCAAAGGCTGCTTCAGAACAGCCGCCAGTGTGGCCTCACTGTACGACGCTTCTTCTACAGCACCCCCGTGGCCACGCCCCTGGGGACCCCTAGCCAGCCCGCGCCTGCGTGGTGAGGCCCCGACCCCGGAAGCGGGCGCGGGAGTCGCTGCTCTTGGCAGGTCACGGCTGCAGAGCTGTTCTGCGCAGGCCGAGGCCGAGGGTTTGCTCGCCGCAGCCTTGGGGAGGGGTGTTCCGGGGTGGAGAGACTTTGGACCCCTTTTCTGGAATGCAATATGAAGGTCAATCGGGGCGAGGGCCCGGTGCCTCAGGGGTGGCACCTTGCATCCTGCTGCATCCTCTGCCGAGTCCTGGCGCCGCCTCCAAAGCAGGAAGCGGTCAGCTCCACAGTGTCCGGTGGCCTTGAACCCGAGCTCCACACCAGGCTGCATGCTGGGCATGTCCCTTTCATCCCCCCAGATGCTCAGACCCAGACAGCGGCCCCGCTCCTGACATGTGAAGGCCCACGCGTGCTTCAGCCGCAAATGGGCATCTTTCAGCCTTCATAGCAACCTGAACACCTGTAATCCCAATACCAGGGAGACTGAGGCAGGAGGATCACTGGCGAGTTCAGTCAGTCTGGCTACCAAATGAGAAAAAAAGAAAAGGAAAAGAAAAAAAAAAGTTCAAATGTGGCCAGCCCTGGGCCACTGTCCTAGAGCAGCTCCCAGATGCAGGAGGAGAGGCCAGGACACTCCCGTTTGGACGCTTTGCTGAGGAAGCCTTGCCCTTAGGGAGCTGAGTGTCTGAACCTCAGTGCTGAGGTGAAATGTCACTCTCTAATGGGGTGAAGTTCACACAGCAGGCTCACCTCACCTGCTGCCAGAGCAGGGCTTCGTGGTGTCACAGGCAAGGTACCGGGGAGTGGGCATACAGGGTGCCTGACATGCATCCTGCCTGGTGTGGGTGACACTGTGTCCCTGGACTGCTCCAAGCAGTGACACGGCAAGACGGGGCCTGATGGTACCAGTGCTGACTGCACGGGCCTGACCTGCTGTCCGCCTGAGGACAGAAAACAGACACAGGGTCCCACGGGTGCCATAAATGCCAAAAAAACTCCCCGAGGCCCAGGCTTTGCACCATTTCGCTGTGTTTATTTCAAGTTTACAGAGAAGCTTCATCACCTGTGGAAAAACATCAAAGGCTTATCTTTCTCATAAGGTCACGTACTCATAAGTGATAAATACACAGTATTTAAGTCTATACACCTGGTAAAGGAAATGCATAGTCGGAAGGATCAGGGATAGAACAGAAGCATCGGGCATCGGACACCACAGAATAGAAAAGGCAGAAGTCCCACGAACCTGGACGAAAGACAGGAGCCAACGACGTGAGACCGTCCATAGCACCTTGGGAGCAGGCGGACGTCCCGATGGGTGTCCCGGCACAGCCGGCGGCATGTGGGCCCCTCTGATGGGCGAGAGCCGTGGCCCACTCTATCTGCAGGGCAGCTACCCCACCCCAGGAGGCCAGGCGGTGGGCAGATGGCATCTACAGCCCCAGGTGCCAACGAGGCACTCAGGAAGGTTTCTGAGGGCCGCTGGCCACCTGTGGATGGACCAGCAGGTGGAAAGGACACAGGAGAAAAGTGGAAGATTTGTGCTTCCTTTGGGGCTGCAGGCGCTCCCCCCACGTTGGTTCCACAGAAGAGCCAACCCTGGAAGGAACGGTGGGCGCCCTTTCCGCCCAGCCAGAAAGGCTGCCGTGACAGCTTTGCCCTTCACTGGCAGAGCCGGCTTTGTGCTCCTGAAACGCGAGCGCTAATGCTTCAGCTATGGCTGTGCCCGCTGAGGCTTTCTGTGGGCCGGGCAGTTCCTCTCCTCAGCTTTCTTTGGTGTTTCTTTGTTTAAAAAAGAAAAGTTATCATCGAGGTGGACTGGACTTCCCCTAACCTGCCCGGCCCAAGAGCTGGGGGTGGCACGATTGCCGGTAGCCCCTCCCCCCGGCCATCTTGGATGTGAGTTCCATGGCGGGAACTGATGGCACTGCCTGACACGGTCAGGTGAACCCTGGAGCTCTGCAGCCAGCTCGGCCAGGCCGGAACCCACACACACCGGCTGGGACTGGGCCCACCACCGTGAGGTGCTTACTGCAAACTACCCAAGCCCACCTGTGACCAGAAGGTGTGGAACGACTGGACCCTTTCCCCACAAACTTAACAAAGGGAGGCAAGAGGAAGCACAAGGTTACAGAGACAAAGCAAGCAGGCAAGGCAACCCCCAGACCCCGGGCTGCCCCGCGGAACCAGCATGCCCTAATTCTAACTGCTCACGTGACAGCCAGAGGCCTGACTAAACTACAGTCAAGAGCTGAGGAAAATCTATGGGAGCCAACGACATCTGGGCCCTGTGAACAGCTGACCAGGGGCACAGGCCTCAGAAACAGGAAAAGTCCTCTGAGCCCAGCTACAGACCAGCTCCCCCACCCACCCCACCCCACCCCAGAGCGCTGGGAAGTGGAGCTCGGACTCCGCCAGGACACGGTCTCACAGGCGGCTCTCAACACTAGACCGAAGTTGAAAGGATCAATGCTTTCTTTCTGGACTTTTGGCTATGGAAGGGACCACCCAGTGCCAATCCCTGGTTCCCCTCTGCCCTGAAGAGCGCTCTGGGTCTCAGCAGCCGTCCCTAACGGTATTCTAATGTCACCATGTGGCTCTTGCGGATGTTTTTCTGTGCTGTCTCAGCTAAGGAAATCTATTTCCCACTCAGTAGGTGGGAATCTGGGTGAACTGTTTCCTCCCTACAGACCAGCTGGTATGGAGGGTGCGGACAGAACCTTAGTGGGCTCCAGGATGCACAGGGACGTGCACCCTAAGCTGCTGGTCCACAGGCGCGGGTTCCTCCCCGGCCTCCGATCACTTGGTGGGAGCCTGGAAGCTCTAGTAACTCCTGAACTTCTGGAGTTCAGTCTTGTTAGAGAACTGAAGTTGGTGACTCTTAGGCCATGTAATGTACATGGAAGTGAGGATTTCGCCCTGAAGCTTTTCTAGCTGAACAGAGAGATTTACTAGCGCCCTGCCCACGATCTCAGGAAGCCACTGTGAGCAGGTGACATCCTCCAGGGGACCTAGGGTAGGAAAATCCCCCTTGAGAAGCAATCAAATGTTAAGCCCTTTCGGTTTTCCTGACTACATTCTACCCAGACAAAATTAAAAAGTCCTTCTTGCAAACGAAGTTGCATGGAAGCTCCCTGCAGCTTTGAGCCCAGGCCCTGGGACCCTCAGCTCAGAGGGGCCACCCTACCATGGGGTCCCTCCAGCCCTCCTCTCCCTTGCCAAGTGCAGGGCTGCAGCCCCGACGCGCCACAGCACACCGCTCCCTTCTCTGCACTGTTCAAACCCCACACATATTCCCTGGGTACATCTAACACGCTTCTCAATTCATGATGAAGGACTTTTGGATTAAAAATGTTTTAAAAAGCAATTGTCCCAGAATGCATGTGGGTTTGCACACCCAGCACTTCACACCTGCCAGTCCGGCCAGCCAGTGGCCGAGGTTGACATCACAAAGTCTTTTTTTTCCTTGGTCCCCTTTATAACAACAAAGAAGAAAAAAAGAGAGAAAAAAAAGAAAAAAGACAATAACCAGCGGTGGCGGCCAAGGCTGAGCGCGCTGGGTTTCCGTAGGACATGCTGCTAGGGAAACGCAGGCGCAGCTGGCATGCGAGCTCCGGTCCAGGCGGCTACTGTGGCTCCATCGCCTCCTCGGGCTGCGGCCGATGCATGCGGGCGGCCCCCCAACTCTCGGCACAGGGCCCACCTTTCAGGAGAGCGCTTCCTCCTCCTCCCCCTCGGGGGCCTGGGCGGCACCCCGAAGGCTGTCTTCGCTGCTTTGCTTCCTGCTCAGTGAACAGAAAACCAGCATTAAGGATCCCCGAAGGGGTGCCTGGGCCCCCACCTCTCTGCTTCCAGGGCCCTGCTCCGGTGCTTTCGGATGTGCTTTTTTTTTTTTTGTGCCACATGAATTTCTCCCTCCAAAAGACCACCATGCGTCCCCTTGGTCAACTGGAGCAGCGTTTGCCAAAACCAGGGAGGGACCGTGAGACCCCTGGAACTGCACGACCCTGGCGGGAAGGCGGGGCTCTGCCTTGCGCCTTTCCTCCTTCTGTAGGCTGAGCACTTGCAGGGTGGGAGGGTGACCACACCTGCCATCTGTGTCTCCAGTGAGCTCTGGGAGTAGTGGTGGCACGCAGTGACCTTTCATGCTGTCTGCAGCCCCTGCCCTGGGAGGGACAGGAAACTGTAGGATGAGTCTTATGGCCCTGAAGGGCCTCTCCGGTCACCACTTGGTGGGACAGTGTGGATGGGGCTCTGGAGGTGGTGGGGACTCCTGAAGGAGGGCCCGAGTCCCTGGCCAGCTCAGGCAGTCTGTCCTGGTGAGGGAGTGGCCGAGTCTGTCACCTGGCTACTGTCCACTGCTTCCCTGCCCCTGCACAGGGGCAGGGGAATTGCAGTTTGTGCCGCTGCCTGGAGGCCAGACTCATGGAAAGGCCTGGAGGGGTGGGCCTCGCCACAGACAGCAGGCCTGGGGGCTGAGCCCCGGGACTGACCAAGCTCTCTGGGCTCCTGGCCCAGGCATCCCCCGGGCCTCAAGCAGGTAACTCCAGTATTGCTGGGTGTACAGGCCTTGCGATTTTAATCTCATTGAAAAGAGAAACACACGGCAGGCCTGCCCTCAGGGGGAGGCAGTCCAGCTCCTCCTTCACTCCTGACAGGGAGTGAAGAACAGACCCCTCCCAGGCCAGGGGAAGAAGAGCCCGCCCAGCGCCCAGCGGCCTCGACGTCACTAAGGCAGCCTGGAGCCCAGCCTTGGCTACTGAGCCACGGTGGAACCAGGCAGGTTTGGAGGCTGCTGAAGCCTGGACCCGACTGCACTGCTGGTGGCTTCCCGCTCTGCTCCAGAGAGCAGGGCTTCTCTCAAAAGCACACAGTTCCCAAACGGGGGCTCCTAGACAACTAGATCAGCCTCTGGCTCCGAGGAGAATGCCTTTCCTCTCCTAAGCCCAGTCCTAATGAATACAAATGGCTTCCACCTGTATGCAAACGCTCAGCGCATTATTCATCTGTAATAGCCGAAAAGGAGGAAGATACCGATCAGTGGATGAATGGACAGACAAGGTGTAGCCTCCCTGTCCAGTGGAGTATTACTCAGCTGCAAAAAGGAACCAAGTGCTGCTCCACATAGCAGCAGGAGACGGATGAACCTGAAAACAGCTGAGGGTACAGTTCAGCGGCACAGCGCCTGCCTGGCAAGCTTGAGGTTATGAGTTCAATTTCCAGTACAAGAAAGAGACAAAAAAAAAAAAAAAACACAACAAAAAAACCTTGAAAATGTGTCACTCAGTGAAAGGAGACACACAATGGCAGACATCTGGGGTGGGAAAATCCACGGAAAACTGGAAGTAGGTTGCTGGGGCACGGGGAGCAGGGTAGGGGAGCCCAGGGGGGGCAGGGTTGCTTGGGCTGCTGGAAACTGTTTTAAACTGACTGTGGTGCTGTCTGCATAACTGTGTCAACATGGGAAGCCACTGAACTGCACACTAAACGGGTGCACTGCACCGTATGTGAAGTATCTCTCAGTCCAGTTGATAGGGGTGCTGGGGGTTGAACCCAGGTCTCATGCATGCTGGGGAAGTGCTCTATCACTGAGCTATACTGCCGGCTCTCAATACAGCCTTTACAATTTCTGTTTAGTTACTTTAGATTTTTGAGACAAGGTCTCACTATGTAGTTCATACTGAGCTGTAACTCAGGGCGATCCTCCTGCCTCAGCCTCCCCAGTGCTAGGATTACAGGCACAAGGCACTATGCCTATAACAGCTGTTTTTAACAACCAGAAGAGACTGCCTGGAGCGCCCAGCCGCGAGCTCACTTTCTAGGTCTGAACAAAGGTAGGTGCTGGGGCGCCCTAAGAAAGAGGCCCTGAGCACACAGGCGCAGAGGACGGGCAGCCCTAAGGCCTGAGACCGAGCTGCAGCGCCTCCAATGTGCACCGAGGGTGGGCGCCGGGTGGTCTGAAGCCCCGGGTGAGCTCACGGGCATTCCGGGTGGAGCGCCATGCACCGCAGCCTAGCCCCATGCACTGCTGCCACTGGGCCCAGCCCCGACGCCCTGGCTCTGCCCGGGGGCCGAGGCCGCCCCAGCTCCGCAGCGCCCGCCCCCAGCCCCGGCCGAGGCTAGCACAGGCAGGCAGGCGTTACCTTGGGCTCAGAGAGGGGCTCCCACTCCCTGGGTGGCTTTTTGCTGGAATTGCCAGAGGGAGGGAAAAGGGAAGTGAGACAGGACCCTGGGGCTCCAGGGTACCCACCCCTCCCAAGGCCAGCAGACCCCAACTCCTGCTCCGGACCTGGCCCAGAGGCCCCTCTCCTAGCGCAGCTCTTGGGGCAGGGCTGAAAGTCCCCGGTGCCGGGGCTCCTGGACCAAAGCCCCCCACAAGATGGGTAAACTGGGGTGCGGGTCCCCTGCTCCCACGAGGTGCTGGGGGAGCCTGAGCCACGGCACCACCGATTCCCACCTGCCCGAGGGAACAAAAGACACTCACGTGAGCAGGTTCCCAGGGGCTGACAGCGAGCGCTCCTCCCGCCGGCTGCCCTCGAACGGGTTCCCGAAGGAGCGCTTCCGGATCATGGTCTTCACCAGGATCTGCAGGCCAGGCAGGAAGACGTGACTGTGGGACCGCGGGGCACCCGTCCTCCTCCCACCCTGCCAGCTCCCAGAGCCCAGGCAGGTGCACGACCTGATGGGAGGGTGTGTGGGCAGCCGCCTGCTGACCCAGAGACCCGGGCTGGAGCTGCCCCAGGTCTGCTGCCTGACCCCTGCTCCTGGGTGCCAAGCCTAGGGGCAGCCTCTCTGGCCTGACACACAAGGCCTCAGGGAACCGATGCCCGGCTGACCCAAGGCCCCTTTGCCCCTGGACAGCCAGTCTGCAAGTGCCTGGCCACACCTGTTCCATGTGAGCCCCTGCAGATGGACCCTCCTGTCTTTTAGGCCTGGCCACTCCTTTTAGTGAAAGCTGCCCAAGACCACGTCACCTAGAGGCATAGATCTCTGCTTCCCCATGGGTCTCAGGGCAAGAGGCTGCTTTTTAAAACTGAGATAAGAGCTGGGCGTAGTGACGCACTCGTAATCCCAGCACTTGGAGGCTGAGGCAGGAGGATGTTTTTTGTTTTTGTTTTTTTTGTACTGGGGATTGAACTCAGGACCTTGTGCTTGCCAGGCAGGCACTTATGCCACTGCGTTATATCCTCAGCCTGTGAGGCAGAAGGATCGTTGCAAGTTTAAGACCAACCTGGGCTATAAAGTGAGCTCAAGGCCAGCCTGAACTGCATAGTGAGACCCTGTCTCAAAAAGAGGAAAAAAAAAAAAAAAAAACACCACCAAAAACTTGAGATAAAATTCATGTCCCATAAATTTACCCTCTTGGGGTACAGCCACCCCTCAGAAGAGTGGAGTGGAGTGGAGCACTCTGTGGCTACCAAAATTTGACATAGAACAGTTCAGCCTTCCCTGTCACCTCCTATGGCCCTCAGAGGTACACAGTGTGACAGCTGCTGCACTGTGCAGCTGGGGACCACGGCAGAGAGAAGTCTGTGTGTGTTCCACAGAGGTGCAGTTTTCTTTTCCAAGTTTTTTTTCCATCTGCAGCTGGTTGAATACACAGATGTGGAACTCAGATATGGATAGGCGAGTGCGTCCACCGTTACTCAAATTCAGAATGTTGTACACCCCAGAAGGGCCCTCACACCTGGCAGCAGTCACCCCCACTACCCTCCTCCATTCCCTGGAAACAGTAATCTGCCTGCAGAGATGTACTAATCTGGACATTTTCTGCAAATGGAGCCCTACAACACGTGGCCTCTCATGCCTGGCTTCTTCCAACTCCCCTCCTGTCTGAGATTCATCCATGGGGTCCTTCAGGGTCCAGTAATACTTCTCTGCATGGCTGGACCACACTGCGCCTGGCCACTCTCTGGCGGCTAACATTTGCTGGTTTCTGTTTTTCTGGAGATGTGAATGCTGCTGCAGTAAACATTCACCCTCACATTTTCTACCCAAAATGATTTTATTTCTCTTGGGTATATATTAGGAGCAGAATTTTGGGATTTTATGATAGCTCTACAGATAACATTCTGAGAAACCACCAGAATGTTCCCTGAGACATTATATACCACCCCAGCAGCATTAAGAGCAGTGTTATGGCTTGGGTCTAGATGTCCCCGCAAAGCCTCATGCAGTCACAGGTGGGCCTTTTTCAGAGGGGCAGGATCTAGAGTGTGTGACACTGGGACTGATTCGTGGTGCGATACTAGGACCAGGGTGAAGGGCACTGGGGTGAAGGGTGTGAGTGCCACCCGCCCTGAGTAGCCTGGGTAAGATAGAGGGGCAGAAGGAGCTGTGGTTCCCTCTTGTTGCTTTGCTGCCTTCTGCCTGCCATGGACTGTTTCTCCTCCACAATGCCGCCCTGCCTTGGATCCAACCAATTAGGGACAGCAACCTCTACAAACTGTGAGCTAAATAACCCTAACTCCCTTAACCAGGGATTCTGTCTCAGCAACAAGAAAAGTAACTATGACACAACAGCAGTTTCTCAGGGGGGCTGCATTTCAGTGGAGGCTGGGAAACATCCCAGGGTGGTGAGCACAGGCAGTGCAAGGGCTGGCATGGGATGAGTGTGAGGCCAACTTTCTAGAAGGTTCCTCCAAGTCTGAGCAGCACCAGGACCCAGCCTTGCCCACTGGCTGGAGTGGAAACCTTCCAAGGCCCTGCCTCTCCCACTCTACCTGGCTGGGCCTGGCTTGGTTGGAAATTGAGCCCCGGCTGTCAGTCACTGTTCTGCACCCTCCTTCCCCCAACCTGTTCCTCACTCTTCTGAAACCCAGTCTGATCCCCTCACCCACAGGACTCTGGGACTCAGTGTTGCCAGCCAGGCAGCCCTGGAAAGTTCTGAAGCGAAGGAGGAAACTACCATGGCCCTGCGTCCTGTGAAGAAGTGCCAGAGAAGTGGGCCTCACTGGGAAGTCGGGCTCAGGCCCTCAATCTGTCTCCACCAGAGCACGCTGTCTCCTCAAATGGTTTCCTGGACTGACTGAGCTTCTAATTGTTTTAAGGGTTTACTGCTAAGAAGAGAAACAAATATTTAAAAAGCACTAATGCACCCAAATGTCTCTAACTGAAGAGCAGATAAAATGAGGCCTATACATTCAATGGAACATGACTCAGCCATAAAAAGGAATGGAGTCCTGGACCCAGGCTCCATGATAAACCTTAAAAACATCCTGCTAGTGAAAGCAGTCAGACACAAAGGCTACACAGCTGTACAATTCTACTAATACGAAGTGTTCAGAACAAGAACTCTTTAGAGACAGAAGACAGAGAAAGGGGGAAGTGATCACTCATGAGTAGCAGGTGGTTCTTAGCTTCTTCCTTTCCGTTCATTCTGTTCATTCCGTTCATTCCGTGTGTGTGTGTGTGTGTGTGTGTGTGTGTGACTTCTGATTAAACCCAGTTGTTGCACTGAAGCTACCTCTGCCCATTTTTTGAGACAAGGTCTCACCGGGTCACTAAGTTGCCCAAACTTGCAGTCCTCCTGCTCCAGCCTCCTGTGTGGCCAAGGTTTACAGGCCTGGGTCAGTGCCTGCCCCGGGGCTCGGGTTCTAGAAGAGAGCAGTGGGCCACTGCACCCAACAAGCGGTTTCTCTTGAGGTGAGAAAAATGTTTGAGAATCATCAAGGTAATAACTGCGTAAAACCACGAATGTCCTAAATACCACAGAAGTTCAATGAAATGGCTCGTTCCACGTAGCCTGCATTGTGCCACCATCAAAAAAGGAAAAGCGCCACTTGGAGACCAAAGGCTGCATCACCAGAGGCTCTCACGGCGACAGCCAGCTCTCAAACGGCAGACACCTAGCAGGTGCCACGTCACACTGGCGCTGCCCCATGCGCTAGACGGTGCTGTCCCCCCAGAGATGCCTGGTATCCTCCTCTCTGCCCCAAGCCTGGCACAGGAGGGGCCTCAGCCAGCACTGGCTGCAGGCAAAGCCACCAAACAGGAGGGGGCCAGACCTCCTCAGCCAAGATGGGGACTGTGGCCCAGCACCCACCTGGCCCTCCCTGCCCCAGCCGCACTGTGTGAGGACCCCTGCTCTGCTCTGGATTGAGATTAAAATCTGTGCTGCGCCTCCCTCCCCTGCCTCACCTGCCTCAGTGGTCCTGACTTTGTGGAAGCTTCTGCTGGCCCAGCTCCCTCCCACCGTAGGACACTGCCTATGCTTTCCACTATGCGGGTTGGCTGGTGCCCCGTCACTGCCCGGTGCACAGGGCCTCACGCCAGGAGGCCTGCGCGAGCCACCGCTGTGTTCTAGTGTTCCAACAGGACAAATGCCGCTCTGCTTCCCCAGGAAACTGCAGGGGAGGGCACAGATCAGAGTGACTAGAGGTGGGTGTGGACCCCAACACCCCTGCCACCCCCACCTCAGACACAGGACAGGAGCAGGGCGACTGTCACAGGGAGGCTCACACAGGGGCTCCATGGGGGAGGAAAAGGCCTGGGTCGGTGCCTGCCCCGGGGCTCGGGTTCTAGAAGACAGCAGTGTGCGAAGCAGGTGGGGGAGCACAAAGCGGGAGGAGAAGCGGCCAGCGTGGGCTCCCCAAGTCCCCAAGGCCAGCCACTGGTTTTACAGGCTGTTTGGGGCACCTCAGGGCCCAGTGCCCACCTGCCTGCCCCTGTGGCTGGTAGGCCTTAAAGGTGGCCACGGGGGGCAGCAGCCTGGACCCCGGGCCCTCTCCTGGAGCCTGGCCCCCTCTCACTGAAGCCCAGTCTCCAAGGGCAGCCTGATTCTCCACATTCTGGTTCCTTCTTCTTGGTCTAGGACCCAAATTCAAGGCTAAGCGGGTGTCCCACTGGCTCCTGAGGCAAATCTTACGCTCAGGCATCAGAAGAAACCTGCCTTGTGTCAGGCGGGAGCCCCTGCCAGCCCTGCTGGGCGCCCCCCACCCCGCAACAGACATGATACAATGCCATCTGCTTGGGGACGAAGATCCAGGCCCCTGGAAGGCCAGCCTGGCAGCCCCCACCTCCTGCCTGGTCCTCCTCCTCCGGGATACTCTTCTTGGACCTGCCCTGGATGCAGGGATCCCAGAAGGGGCAGCACAGTCCTCGCAGGGCCCCCTCTAGGGACACGTGGCAGTCACAGGGTCTGCCAGGCCTGAGCGGTGACCAAGGCCCAGGGTCAGTCGCTGGGGTGAGGGCAGCCCTGGCCATCTCCTGCCACTCAGGCCCGTGTGCTCTGTCTGTGCTCGCTGGGCCTGCCGCAGGCTCTGTCCCTGCTCTCGGTCAGTGTCCTCCGCCTTACCACGGTTGCCAGGCTGGGGATGTGCTTGACCGAATTCTCGACCTCTTCTTCCGTCACCTCGACCAGTGTGCAGTTCTCATCCTCTGAAGGCAGTGGCTCGGCCCCGTGCCTCGTGACCCAGGGGTGCAGCTTCAAGGGACAATAGGAGGGGTGAGGGGTAGGCACAGCTGGCTCCCAGGGGCATGCAGGAGGGAGTGTCCGGGCATGCAGGGAGCTGGCAGCCGGGTAGAGGCAGGAGTGACAGAAGGAGGTGTACAGAAGCCGGAGGACAGAACAGGAGCAGTGACAGGGTGAGATATGTGCGGGCCCAGTCCTCCACTGGTATCTTGGCAGAAGCGACCAGAATTTGGCATCAGCCTGGCTCAGCTGCCCACAGGACACGGGTCACCCCTCAGCGACTCTTCCTGACACCCAGAAGCCTCAGCTTAGAGAGGTACCACTGTCTCCGGGTCAGACAGGACACAGCAGCCCAGGGACACAGTGAGACCAGCAGGAAGGACAGAGTCAGGACGGGACCCAGGCCAGCACCTGCCTCCCTTCCCTGGGTCTAGGTCCCCATCTGTGGGGACTCTCTCCCAGTGCCTACGAGGACTCTAACACCTCTTGACATTCAAGGGGCCATACATGCACGTGTGGCCTTGGGGACAGTGATCTCTCCAAACACTGCTTCCTGCAACAGGGCAGCCCCAGCAGGCTAGGGGGTGCTGTACCTCCTCCCACATTTGCTGTGGTTTCCTCGGGGCCCACACCTCTGGACAGTTGGGGCAAGAGGAGGACCCCGCCTGGATTGGCCCATGGAGTGGACACCATCAGCCCGGGCCAACCACAGCAAGTGGGATATGCAAGGTACCGCTCCTGGACCCTGCTCCCCCATGCCAGGAGATGCAACCCTAAGCCCCTTCCCCACCCCTCATCAGCCCCAGCAGTCCAGAGGCCGCAGAAGTCTGTGTGCTATGGACCGGGGCAGGGCTTGGCTGAGGCAGGGCTGGACCAAACAATCCTAGCACAGGATGCAGCCTCTGTGGCCAACAGCAGGCCCCGGGTACCTTGATTTCTGGCACCACAATCCTTGACTTGGGGTTCTTGTCCAGCATACGGGTGATCAGGTCTTTCAAGTCCTCGGCAATGTCAGGCCTGGGGGAAGGAGACAGGGCATGAGAGGGAGCCAGGATGCAGGGACAGCCGCAGTGGGTGAGCACGGGGCCATGTGGCCAGGCAGGACTCACTGGTCTGGGAACTCCAGAGCCTGACTCTTGATCTTGCTGTGCAGGCACATAATCCGCTCGTCCATGAATGGGCACTGGGGAGACAAGAGCAGGAGCCATGGCTGCCACACCGCAGGCCACTGTGCCATGCCACTCTGTGTGGGCACTCGCAGAGACACTGATGACCCCAGCCCCACCTGAACAGGAAGCGGGACCCATCCCTCAAAGTTCTAGAAGGACCATGAAGGTTCTAGAAGGCCTGAAAAACTTCCCAATGACAACACTGTAAGACTCAATTCACAGAAAAGCAAGCACCTTTCTCCACCAACCTGCCAGGGACCATCAGAAACACCAAGATCTAAGCTCGAGGCCTCAAGCAGGGGTAGTGATGCCGAGGGTGCAATCAGTGGCTTTCTGTGATCAAGGTCTCCGCCCGGCCCCTCTCCCAGAACAATCCTCCTGCCCAAGTGTGCGAGGTGCTCCTCTCAGGCAGGCAGCAATGACCAAAGCTCCCACAGGGAAGGCTTCCCAGAGCCACTCGGGATCCCGTCCCTGCCCATCTCGGCAATGGCTGTGGCACTGGTGAGGACAGGGCCTCCCTAACTTTGCTGTTGTCCTTGTCATCCTCTGCTGGAACATCTGCTCCAGGAGGGCATGGCTGTGGCCCTGTGCTCCTCTCTGAGGACGCCCCAGGGTCTGGAAATACTCCCAAAACAGAGGGATCAGTAACCAGGTGATGATGGTGTGAACTACCTCTGTGTGTCCCCTCAGAAGCCTCGAGGACAGCAGGCCAAGGCTCAGGGACAGGATGGGGCTCAGGACAGAGGCCCCTGAGCATGCACAAGGCCCTGGGTTCCATCCGCTCATTTGGAAAACAGCTCCTAACAGCCACATATCTCACGTGGGCAAACTTAACCCCAAAAGGAAAAAAAAAAGGACCACAGATAAACACTGAATTCAAGCTAATGCCTAGTACACCCTGAAGCCCTTGGAGAGTAAAGATGTTGGCAACTTACTCTATAACCTATTAAAAGTAAGATTGTTGGGAGTTGGAGACCCCAGGATAAAGGGGGATACTGTGGAACATTGGTAGAGTCCAGCTGGTGGGGTCATGGTTTTACATACAATTCCTTCAGCTTTGTTGTATGACTAAAGAATATTCTCAACAAATGTTGGGGAGAACAGTTTCAAACTATTTATTTATTTATTTCTTTTTTGGAGGGAAATGAGGATTGTACCCAGCGCCTTTACACTAAACTATATTCCTAGTGCTTTTTAAATTTTTTTACTTTGAAGCCGGCATGGTGGTGCACATCTATAACCCCGAGACTTGGAAGGCTGAGGCAGGAAGATTGCCATGCTCACTGCTTACTAGCCTGCACAGTGAGTTCAAGGCCAGCCTGATCCACATAGCAAGACCCTGTCTCAAAAAAAAAAATCGAAACAGGGTCTCACTGGGTCACTGAACTGCCTGGTTCTGGCTTGACTTTGTAATCTTCCTGCTTCAGCCTCTCAAGAGCATGGGATGACAGGCATGCGCCACCATCCCTGGCCAGACTCCTTTACTTGGGTATGCAGCCACATTCCTGAATTTTCTTGGTAGAAATTCAAATTTATAAAAAGGGAAAAATCCACACGTTTGCTGCTTGCAGAATCAAAGTGAACATTACAGGTAAAAAGAGAAGACTCTGGGCTGGGGCTGGGGATTTAGCTCAGCTGCATAAGTGTCTGCCTGGTAAGATCAGGAATTCAATCCCCAGTACAGAAGAGGGGGGAGAGGGAGAGAGAAAGAGAAAGAGAAAGAGAAAGAGAAAGAGAAAGAGAAAGAGAAAGAGAAAGAGAAAGAGAAAGAGAAAGAGAAAGAGAAAGAGAAAGAGAAAGAGAAAGAGAAAGAGAAA
>PVLA01013468.1:0-36689 GCA_004027455.1 Hydrochoerus hydrochaeris
GAAGAATATTTTGAGTATATTTAATGGCAATGTGAACTTACTGTAATAAACTTAGAAAATTTAAATATACCATATTTTATGATTATATAGTACCTCATATATTATGATTCTTAAAGCAACAACAAAGATCATGTTTCAGATGATGCATTTGTGCAAAATCAATGGAAAATATATGCTAGAAATCAATATTACAACTGTCATAAATATTCCACATTGAATTATTAGTCAAATCAAAAGTATGTCATTTTGTAATATATAAAAATTCACAAATATACTTTGTAATATAATATATAAAAATTCATAAAATCAGAATTCACCCAGTATTTTATTAAGCTTTCACCCAGTATTTTATTAAGTATGCAAGCCTCAATAGAAGAAAACATTCTACTTATCAAGGTAATAGTAAAAACAACCCTGATTTTCTACTTTTTTCACTATCACAATGTGAGAAACATTTAGGAGACTAGATTTCAGAATACTGTTGATACAGAAAAAGTAGATATCTTAAGGAAAAACAGAAGTTAGCTGTGCTAACCATTTCAGGCTGACTATATAACCTTGCATCAATAAATACTATTGGAGTGATATTTTTCTAAAAATAGGACCTATATTTAATGCAAACTGCTCATAATTAATACACAGGGGATTTTAATATCACTTTACCATTAGTGCTTCATGTAAAATGTAGGCAATGATAGGCTCCCTCATTTTCTCTCCCCTCTTCAGAAAGCCTTTCACAAGGTCGGTTACTGCTCCTCCATTACACAACTGGAAGAAATTTCAAAATGGACATTAAAATATTATGATACCTTCCACTCTTTCAGTAAAAGCTTCCTACATTTCTAAATGTCACAATTTTCTGTTTTAAATGATCACTCTCATCTTCTCTACAGCTTCATAAATGAAATGAACATATAAACTCATGTACAACTGACTACTGGAACAGTCTTCATATAAATTAATGTTTTGGAAGATAATCTGGAGAAGCACCAGACTTGATTTTAAAAATTAAGAGTTATGAGTCTACAAATTATTCTTAAATTTTAGCATCTAAGGTGTAAGAGTAATGATTTGTGATAGATCAATTAATAGTGCAACAGATTCTATGTGGTCAAAATGGCTTTACACTTACGTATGCTAACCTTAAAAAATGCCTCCTTTTAGGCAAAATTCAAAGTGCATTGAAATAAGGATTACAAGCAATGTTTCAAAAACTATTTAAATTGTCATTTTCCTATGCTTTTTGGCATCTTCCCTCCTTATCCACCAAAAGCATGGACAATCTAAACAGACAATAAGAGAAATAAACATGATAGAGGACTCTATAACATTTAGGTTCTTGAAAATTTGGTTTCGTTACATCCCTCAGAAACCTTCCAAAGGAGCTGTGTGGTTTGTAAACATTAACATGTGAGGGCTCATAAATGGATAGACAGCTCTGGGCCAAAAGAAGGTCGAGGGTGCTCTGACCCCACAAGTCCTTGATTCCTAATGTCTGGCCCCTCGCCCTTCACCTTCATCCTCGACGCTTCTCCCACGGCCCCCTGAGTGTGGTCCCTCCACCCTCATGATGAGCTATTAGATTTCCGTCCCACCCACCTTTGGACACCTACCAGTGCCCCGGAAACTAAAGAAAGACATCATTTCCTTGACTTTCTTCTAACTCAAGTGCAGAAAATGAGCTGAGAGCAACTATACTTTTAGTATCATTGTTTGAAATACTGAAGAAATTTTCTCAAAAATTTTTATAATATAGCTGTTAAATTGTTGTGCACCTGAATGCTGTTGGTGTATAATTAATAGCTAAGAAGCACTGAGTACTGGCAGTATATTTCTTATCCCTTGACATGAAGTATCTCTGTACTCCAGTGTTATTCTTTTTGATGGAGGTTTTATCATCTCCAGGTTAAAGGTGGAAAAAATGTATGTACCACATTCATAATTGGTGGTTTTCTCTATTCAGAAAAAAACTTCTTTTAGCTAACACAGGAAGATGAGAAATCTGGATTCTCAATACCTGCATTTTGCTCTGTATAAGAAGGTGAACAGAAATTTAGATGGAAAAATGAAGAGGTGTTACTGCCCTGGTTGCTGAACATAGTCTGCCTCCCTGGTGTGCCAGTGTCACCAGTTCACAAAATTACTTAGAACCGATGGAGAAATTGAGTCATTTAAAATTGTAAGCCACTTACTTAAAAGGGCCCAAGGTTTAGAACTAGTTTAAAAATTCCAAAAGATTATTGCAGGGAGATATATTTATCTTTTTACTTGTCCAATGTGTAGCCTTTCTTTAGCTGCACCTTCTGCAGTTTACAATTGGGAGAGAAAAATGAAAGTTGTCATAATCAAAATGGAGTCACTTATGTCAGTTCTAACACAAATTCATTAACTAATTCAGGAGGTTATGAAGAAAGGACTCATATCTGTGTGATGGTAACTATCACAAAAACCTCTGTCAGTCATGTGCCACCATGTGTAGTTTGGGGACTGTTTTATTACTAAGAATTCTTTTGATGTTCTTAATACTAGTCTCCTATCAGCCATGTGCTTTATAAATGTTTTCTTCCTGTTTGTGACTTGGCCTTGTAAATGTCTTCTAAACAGCAGAAGTTTGAAATTTATCATTTAAAAACGTTTATAGAATGTGCTTTTCTTGTCATAATCTAAGAAATCTTTGCTTAATCCAAGATCACTAAAACTTTTACATTTTCTTTAGGAGGTTTTATACTTTTTGGTTCTACATAAAAGTAAATTTGTGACTCATTTTAATTTTTTATATGGTGTGAGGATGGGCTATATTTAGATGTTCAATTACTTTTGCACACTTTTGTATTTGTCAAAAGTATCCAAGATACAAAAGATATATCTGAGTTGCATTTAAAATACACTGTTGACACTAGGCCTGGATGAAGCCCTAATGCTAAGTGAAAGGAGGTGATCTAAAAAGGCTACATACAATATGGTGTAATTACATAATGTCTGGGACAGAAAAAATTCAAGACAATGAAAAAGATCAGTGGTTTCTGGGGGTTAAGGGAAATGAAAAAGCAGAGCAAAGATTTTTATGCCACTGAAATTAGTCTGTATGATAATACAAGGATGGACACAAGTTACACATTTGTCAGAATCCACAGAACGTACAATATTTAAAGAGAGAATCTGAATTTAAACTGTAGACACTAATCATAATTTATCATTAGTGGCTCATATATTATAAGAAATGTACCTGGCATTAGGAGAACTTAAGAGGTTGTGAAGGGGTCAATTGGAATGCTCTCAACTTTCTGTTTAATTTTTCAGGAGACTTAAAGCTGTTCAAATAATAAGATCTATTCATTTTTTAAACACACACACACACACACACATACACACACAGAACACTAATTGCTAACAGCAAGAATACAGCCAGGGATTTAGCTCAGTGGCATAAGCCCTGCCTGGTAAATTTGAGGTTGTGAGTTTGATCCCTGGTACAAAATAAATAAATAAATAAATAACAAAAACAAAAAACCCCAAAAATGTTTTTTAAAAAGCCAGGTGTGGTGGCACACTCCTGTAATCCCACCACTTGGGAAGCTGAGGCAGGTGGATCATTGCAAATTCAAAATCAGCCTGGATTACAGAGAACTGAAGGCCAGCCTGAACTACACAGTGAGACCTGTCCCAAAAAAACAAAACAAAAAAACAACAACCCCCCCCCAAAAAAACCAAAAAAACAAAAAGGACCTGAAATAATGAAGGAACATATAAAGGTTATATATAATAAGGTTTTGCAGAAGTGAATTACTTATCCAGAAAGTATTCTTGATATGATATATATATATACTCACTATAAAATTTCATAATACTGCTCAGTGAAAATTTGATACTTAGAAAAATCATTTGCCAATGGCAAATAAATATATGAACAAATGTTGTGTATATAGCTCAGTAGCACAACCACCTGCCTGGCAAGTGTGAGATTGTGAGCTCAATCCTGGATACAAATAAAAAAAAAAAAGTTCAACATCATTGGTCATTCAAGAAATGCAAATTAAAACAATACTGAGATAACATCTTACTCCAGAAGAAAACAACTAATAAAAAATGCTGAAGGATCTATAGGGAAAAAGGAACCCTTTCTTACTGTTGGTGGGAGTACAGACCATGGTGAGTGTGGAGATTCCTTAAAAGACTAGGATTGGAGGTCCTATTAGACCCAGCTATTCCACTTCTGGGTCTTTCCCAGAATTAAAAACATGGTACCACAGTGACATATGTGCACCCATGTTCATAGCAGCACAATTTGTAATAGCCAGATCTTGGAAATAACCTAAATGCTCATCAACCGAGGAATGGATAAAAAAAAGGTGTGCTATTCTTATACAATGGAGTACTACTCAGCTATAAAGAAGGATAAATTTGAGGCTTTTATAGGTAAATGGATTCAACTAGTGACCATACTTATAAGTGAAATAAGTCAAACATGCATGTATAGACTTATCATATCGTCTCCTTAGTGCAAAAAACTAAAAGAGCAAATAAAATCCAAAATGTATAATAGATATTGTGAAAGCAAAAGGGGAAGAAACTGCTCAAAAGGAAGGAACAAATGGAATGCAGGAAATAAGGGATAAGAATATATATATGTTTATATGTATATATGTATGTATATCTGTATATATGTGTGTATATGTATGTGTGTATATATGTACGATAGAATATATATGTGTGTATATATATATATGACAGAATATATATGTATATATATGATAGAATAACTATAGTACTAATTTCTATTAGTTCAAACAGAATGGTTTGTGCTTCCACTGTCTGATCAATTTCTCATGTTATCTTGTAATCTGAGAAACTACCTTTTCAGATAACAACGCACAATACATTAGCCATTGTTGATCTCCTATTACCTCGCTTAGAAATTCTGTATCACTGTTTTTATTATTTTATTCAAAATTAAAAAATAGAAAAATCATGAATTTTTTCCTTCACATTCAGCAAATATAGATTGACTTATTAGTATATGCAAAGCACTAAGGTGGGTGTTAAAGTAAATTAATGATGATAAAGAAAGCTTCTACTTCTAAGAAGGATACAAATACAGTTAAAACTGTGGCTTTCAACCAGAAGAGATTTTGATCTCAGGGAAACGTCACTATGTCTGGATTGGGGAGCTGCTGCTGGCATCTGAAGCCAGGGATGCTGGCAAATATCTAAGGACCAGGGATTTAGCTCAGCGGCATAAGTACCTATCTGGCAAGCACAAGGTCGTGAGTTCATCTTGGTTCCAAAAAAAAAAGTATTAAAAAAATATCTAAAATGAACAAGAATTCTCCCTCCCACGACAAAGAGGTCATTCAGGCCAACATGTCTCCACTCCAAGAGGGATAAGAAACAGTTACCTAGATTATATGCTAGGTCTTGGATCATAATTATGTGTACCAAGCATTATAGAATTTCACAGAGAGATTGCCAACATTGAGCTAGAAGGAAAAAGGAAAGATTTTAAAGGGCAGAAGGGATCTGTTGTCATATATGTATATTGATGCCAGTTTTCTCCAGATTTTATTAGTACAATTACTTTGGTTTGCTGTCTTCTGGGCTACAGAACTATATTTTGGCAGGGAGAGGGTAGATGATTTAGTTTTACCAACTGTGTTTTTTATATTCATTCGTCTTTTTTTTTTTTTTGGTAACACTCAGAAGAAAGGCTTTTCTCCACATAGACATTATTTTGTGACCACTACAAGATGATAGTTAAATCATTTCCAATGACTTAAGCTCAGTAAATTTTTATACACAAGTATATATATATTAGAACCCAAACAGAAAGCATTTTAATGGTTAAAAAAGGAAAAAAAATTATTTATTCTAGTAACCACAGACACTATTAATAGTGAATGAGCCACTGAACTAGTTTGCAAACAGAAGAAACCTCACAATTCACTGTATGCTAAAACGCTGTTTTTAGTAATGGTGAAATGTGAGTTGCTCTCATCACAAAGATAATGAAAGTCAGAGTAGAATGTGAAGTGAAAGACATTAACACTAAGTCTCTAAGACGTCTGTGTAAAGTTGGTAATGCAGGAAAAAGAAAAAAATGATTTCATACTCTGCTTTCACAAATCTAAGTAAACAAAATTGAGAAAACGTATAGTCACAAATTTCTATGGAGTAAAGTAGTAGACAAGAAGCCATAATAATAGTCTGCATGGACCAAAAATACAAATCATCACTACTTCTTACCGAAAACTTACACATAGAAACTTACTGAAAATATAAAAATTGTAAGCAAATAAACAATCTCATTCTATGAAATTTAAATTTTGTTCCCTGAATTTAACATGATAAATTCTCTTACAAAGCTGAATTACCAAAGCAGTTCAATTAAGACAGTAATTCCTACATATGATCTATTATTGCCTTATATGCTAACTGACATTAGCTAAGCACACTTCTTATAAACAATAAGGTACAATGTTAGGAGCTACACAAAAACAATTACTTGCTTTTTGGATGAAAGGCACTTTGAAAACAACCTCAAAAGTTATGAGTTACATAATATGAGAGGAACAGAATAAATTATGAAAGATATTCAAATTTTACTTATAATAATACAATATATTGGAAAACATTAGACACCTTATTTCTTGTATGATTTCTACTATACTGTTTGTTATATGCATTGTGAAAAATAACTCATGTTTAGAAACTGAGGTTTGGGAGCAAAAATAATTTATATAAAATTCCAAAAAAAGTATCACTGAAATCAGAGAAATAGCCTTCAACTATATCCCCCATAAAACACAGAATCTCCCACACATTAACTTAGCTCCTACACACCTTGCCTTCTACCTGGCAGCAGTGGTGAGATGGAGAACATAAAAGGGAAAGAAGCCAGGTCTAGTAATGTGCACCTGCAATCCCAGCTATCTGGGAGGCTGACGCAGGAAGATCAGGAGCCTGGCGTGGTCAACAGAGTGAGACCCTCACTCACACACACATATACCCCACAAAACTTTTGCATGTCTATTACATAAAGAACAATCAGTACAAGTTTTAAATTTCTTATATTTATGAATCCATAAGTTATGAAGAATCAATGCAAATCTAAATTCTTGCCCTTCAAAGTCTCGAATTTCCATTTTGCATCTCTTGAGGTACACAAATTTCGTTATTTATTCATTCATTTTATTAAATTATATTAAGAAAGGCATCCTCCCAATTATTTTAATGACACTAGAAAATCACAAATAACAAAATTTTAGAAATAAAATATTCTCATATAATTTTATTTTTGAATACCTATTAGCTTATCTGCTGCACTGTGGTTGTGCATAGTACATATTAGGGGAAATCACTAGGTGAAGCGTTAGGGGAATCCTGATGGAAGTAATCTAGGTTCTTAATAATTCACCCCCTGTCCAGCCACGTGGTCACCACAGGGGATTTACTTCCCTATCAGCTAAGCAGCAACAGTGGCTTAAATTTTAGAATACAAAAGGATTTTCTGAATGAAATTTCAAGAAACAGATTGCAATGCAAAACAAATGTGTGTGGGGGATACAACAAACATGGAAATGACTGAGCTGACATTAAGTACAAAATCAGTATACCAAAGATTACTTTCTCTCTAAAAATCTTCCTAAAGATCATCCACATCATAACACCCTAACTCCTCACTGAGAACTAAAATCTCAAATCCAATGAAATTTACTTTTATTCCAACTAGCATAAAATGCTATAAATGCTTATATATAAAGAAAAATAAGAGTAACTTTGAAACTGAAGTATGAATTTGTTCTTAATGAATATGAAGGATTAAATTATATAAAGGAAAATATATTCTTTAATTGGTCAATAGCTCATAAAAGATGAAAATAACCTTTTGCTTTCCTTCAAAAATAACAGCATCCAGGTGACTGAATTATGTGTTATTTAGTCTATGCAACTTGTAAATCACCAAGATAAAGTGAAAGGGAATTTATATTAGGAGACCAAAAAATCCTTACATACAGATTTACAATACAATGCTAAAATATACCTTTAATATGTTTTAATCAAACAAAACTGAAGCCCAATTTTCCTTAAGCAGAGGTACACTAATTAAATAACAGCATTGCTGAAAATAAATTCTCTACTCTAGCAGTAGGGACATATAAAAAATCAAAAGTAAAAAAATAACTAGTCAATAGGGATAATGTTCCATAAGTAAATTATTGTGACTAACCGCCAACTACAGCCTTTATAAGTTCTCTGAAAATATTCTGTTAGGAGAGAATATGAGATTTTTACTCAAATTTCTGAAAAGACACTGCTAATTTCTGCAGTCAGAAATTGTTACTTTTGCTGTTTTGCATTGATTTTGCTTATTCCTAGAATGTTCTGAGGTCCTATACGAGGCCACAAAAGCAGAAACTCTCATTTTCTAATAGTTGTTCTAGATTTTACTTGGCTCATTTTATAAAAGTGTGACCATCACTCGAGCCTGAGTCTTACTGTGGGCACTACTCTTCAGCCAATACTTACAAGAGAAACTTCTAGGTTGTATGTTAGGTATATAAGGGCTTGATTAAAAAAAAGTGTCTAAATAAAAATAATTTTTTAATGAGAGAGATTAATGGCAATGTACAGCAAAAGGTGCATTGCCACTAATCTCCCTCAAAACACTCCTCCTCATTTCAAACTCACCCCATTATCTTTGCCGCTCTCTGAAGCAGTTCTGGAATTTGTTTCATGTCTTTATAATGTATCATCAAAAATAGTGAATGCTGCTACCGAGTACCATTCGACAGAAAGGAGGCTCATAAACAAGGGTGTTCCATCCCTTATTCCCCAGATCTGGGACAGTTCAACCTCTGGCTTTTCCCCATGTCTAAATGACCATGAAAGGTAAAGGTTTTGAATTGATTCAGGACATCAAGGCAGCCAAGACAGCACAACTAAAGACAGGATAGAGAACTTCCAGAACTACTTCAGAAAGCGGCAAGAATGTTCAAAGTCAGGGAAAGTATTATGAAGGGGATTGATAGCAATATGTCTTTTACTTTAGTAAAATATTTATTTAAAATCTACTGTGTTTTGTGGTTACACCTTGTGTAAGACACTGCTGTGCATTTCCAAACTGCACCATTTTACCTCTCATAAGCAATGTTTAAGAGTTCAGTGTGTTCTATACCCTCACTAATACTCAGCATTATTAGCTTTTTAAACTTTAGCCATTTTAATAGGTGTACAATAATGTCTCATGGAGTTTCAATATAAATTTCCCCAAAGATTAAAGATATTGAAAATATTTTATAAATCCTTTTGTAAAGTATTCATATATTTTTACTGTCATTTTTAAATTGGGGGGGTGGACTTTTTGTTAGATAAATTTCTATTATACCTAATGTGCTGAAACATGATGGTAGAGTTTTGTAAAGAGTATTTTTCATGATGTTTTTCACCTTTACTTTGAGTTTATTAATGTAAATATGATGCAGTGAATGTTAATGTTTTGTTAACTGTTTTTACAAACTTACATTCTTGAAAAAAAAACTAATCATGATGCAGTAACATTTTTACATCAGTGGTTGTAATTTCAATATTTTCTCAAGATTTTTACATTTATGTTTGAATGGAATATGAGACTGAAGTTTTCCTGTACTATGTTGTCTGTTGTCAGTGTCACCTTTGCCTTTAAAAATGGTTCAACAAAATTATTTCTTTCTCAGTGTCTTAGTTACTTTTTACTCGTCACTGTGACAAAATACCTGATGCCCAAAGTTGGGAAAGGAAAGGTTTATTTCTTACAGTTTTTGGAGGTTTCAGTCCATACTCAGTTGCCTCAAAGGCAGCGTGGCATGGCGGGGCTGCAGTTCAAGGTGGCTGCAAACAGCAAGCCGAAACCGGCAAGAGAGAGAGACACACCTTCTTCCTGCCATTACATCACATCCTGGCTCCACACCTAGGCCAGTGTAGCACTCCCATCTCCAATCCAAGGGCTAGACAATGAACCAATCACAAATGCATAATGCAAAGGCATGAGGCTTGGGGGCCACTTACATAAACCATGACACGCAGTATCTCACAAGGTTCTTACTTCCAAAGTGGTAGGATGAAGAATTCATGGATCTACTGTCCAGTGAAATAACCATAATCAGTGAAAAACAGCTGCTGTTTAGTTCTGGATGAGCTTTTTAGTGTTCATCAAATTTAGAAAAATGTCAGTCATTTATTTAAAATAATGTATCAATGGCTCATCCCTATCATTCTCAGACTGCAATTACACCTATGTTGAAATATAATTTATTACAGGTCACAAAGGCATTTCTCCCCAGGTATTTTTTCCATTTTTTTATAACTATGTTTCAGTTTAGATAACTTGATGTTCTTGTCTTCAAATCCACTGATCTTTCCACATCTGCTATTAAACTCAATTATGACTTTTTTTTAACATAGATATAACATTTTTTCAGTTACAGAAGTTCAATTCTTTTTATAGTTTTACCTCTTTTATCATTGTGTTAATGCTTTTCTTTAAACCCTTTAACATTTTATAACCGATAATTCCAGTGTCTGTTATTTCTAGGTTTGGTTCTAGGCTCTGATACTGGGTTGCATATTCTCGCTTTATGATGTTTAATAATTTAAATTAGAGTTGGGTATTATTAATGACACATTATGGAATGTCTGGATTTTGCTGCCTTCCATTAGTAAATGTTGATTTTGTTCTTGCAGGCAGTTGATTTTTGAACCAATTTTGAATAAGAAGGTACCTATATAAAGTGTTCTTGAAGTATGCAATTGGATGTTCTTTAGTAACTATATGCCATCATATAATCACTAACTCAACTCAAAACAGTTGGCAGCATCACACATTGGTAGTGTCATCAACAAAAATTCTATAAGAACTCTGCTTTAAGGCTAGTTTATCCCTTCCTTTAATATATAACCTTTCTGGGGGTTTCTACTAAATGCCTTAAGTATTCAATGTTTCCCCAGTTTCCTTGGTCATAACTCGGGCATCACAGTTCTGCATAAACTTCAGTAGCTGTTCAGACAGTAGCCTAGAGGAATTCTTTTTCCTTGGATAATTTTTGTTTACCCAATGCATGAAATCTCACCATATATATATCCAGCTTGATTTTTAATCTAAGGCTTTTATGTCTTTATTTAAATTGTATAGATAACTGTTTTGTAGATTTCTGGAGCTTTTTGTCTGCATAGCTCCCTCCCTCTTCTCTGAAAATTCTAGCCAGTCAAGCCTTCCTCAACTTTTCAGTCCAGCAACGCTGCTTCTGTCTCCTTGGGATGCCCTCCTACTGTGGCCTGGAAGCTGTCTCCAAGATGAGCTGCTGGCAGTGTTCCCCTCATTTGTTTCCTTTTCTTAGTGAAACAGCCTAAGCTCTTCCCCAATGTTTTTTGGAAAGTGTATTTCTGTGGTTTCCTGGCTGTTCATGGCACAATCGTATGTCAGTACAACACTGTCATGTTCAGAAACACGCTCCAGGTAATTTTTATGCTTGTTGACAGTGTTACAAATCTCTCTCCCTTTTTCTCTTTCTCTCTCTCTCTCTGACTCTGTTTCTGTCTCTCTTTCTGTTTCCCTCTATATGTGTGTTTTAATATAGTTTCTATGACCCCATTTTTGGAGTTTTTGCTTCTATAGGATTAAGGTGATATGAACCTTTCACCAGAACAGTCAGAAAAACAAAGAATAAAGGCAGTATAACTTCCCTTTGTTTTTAGGTGGCAGATAAAATGATGGGTTTTCTTTGATCACTGTTCATGAAAGTCCTTTTGCTTTAGTCTCTACATTTATATTCATCATAGCACTAATAAAATATATAGTTAATTTACTTTTATTTTAAATTATTTTCCCACCATTAGACAATAAGCTCTATGACAAAAGAGTTCATCTTTTTTTTTTTTTACTGAGAGCCCATGATCTACCAAAATGACTAGCCCAAAGTAAGAGATTATTATTTGTGGGATAAGTAAATGCCTGGATAAACTTCGATTCTGAAAAACTGTGCATGTGCACACACACACACAAACAAACATACAGGTGCATCCAAGCACACAAATAAAAGGACATTTTTTCCTGGGGTGTGGAAGTTATTTACTCAAACTGTAACATATTTGACTTATTTACTATTTAAAAAAAATTTTTTTGAATTGAATTTAGGACCTCGTGCTTGTCAGGCAGATTGCTTGTGCTGCTGAGCTATATCCCTGGTCCCTCATGTTTGACTTAATTTCAATAAAATATATTCATGTACCAAACTCTAGATTGCAACTAAATACTGATAAAACATTAATGACAGCTGGCATCATCACCCAATGGATATTTTCTAGTGTGCATTTTTGTGGCATATAAAATTGTGACATTACTTTCCTAATGCGTAAGCTAGAAACAGCCTGTCAAAGATGCTATGAGATACAATGTAAATGAATCATTTATGTATTCTGTAGTGTACACCATCACAGAACCACTAACTCAAAATATGCAACAGTTCCTTCAATCTAAAACATTTAAAAACTCTTGGCAACATCACAAACTGATAGTGTTATCAACAAAAAAGTGTATAACATAAAAAAACCTAAGAAACATTTTAATGTGTAAAATAAAAATCAATTACTTTATCAAATAATATTTCTGTCACCTATTTTTTCTTGAAGTAATACAACAAACTTGTACTCCTGTTCAGAGAACTAAGAAACACAAAACACACACACACACACACACACACACACATACACAAACATAATGTAAGTATTTCCTTAGTTAAAGAGCATAATGAAGTACATTTGCACTGTTTTTCCATCCTGTCCTTTAAATATAATCTAAAATGAAATTGCTCTAGATAACTGGCCACCTTTTCTGTTGCAAGCACACCAAATAACAGCTTTTTCTATGAGAACTGGAAACAGGTGTCCACTCTTAGAACGTGAAAGGTATTGCGCTGTCTGCTCCTCTACCGCGATTGTAAGCTGCCAAAGGGAGGCAGAAATAATGCTGCACTACTGAGAGCACAGAAGTCCAGCTGCCACCCGTCCCACATCTCCTGGCCCTTCACACACAGCAATGCTTTTTTGTCCCCTTCTGTGTTGGCATCACTAAAGGGTTAACAGCTGAAAAAACCTCATTCTAACTCCTCTTCTCTCTCATCCCATGTTTCCTTTCCTCATGACAGGCCTTACTTATTAGATGTAAGTATAAAAACCAGAATAACCAATAATGCATGACATATGAAAAGTAGTAATGTCCAGGGAAACCACTTTGATGGCCTAAAATGTGCATTTGAAAGGCTGCATGACTATTTACTGATTTCTGTGCTTTTCAAACACCACGTTTAATTGTCAGACTTTGATCTCCTGAAAGGGATATAATTTCAAGAGAAAAAATGCTATAATTGAAAAGCAATGAGAGAAAGCAATGTTACTATTAAGAATGAACAAATCAGGGCCAATTCAGTTGAATAACTGAATGCATTCTGCAGCACCACCATTGAAGGAGCAATTTGAGCTAAGACTGGATTATGAGAGGAAAGGCCCTTTAACAGAAAGATGTCCCAACTCTGAATTTTGGTCCTGTTACATTTGAAAGAGCACATTAAGCAAACAGCTCTCGAAAGAGAAGTTTGGGTTTCCCTGTATAGTTAAAATGTGGTTGCTGAGCCAACCAAGAAGAGAAAAATTACAGTTAAATACCAGTTGTTCCCTTTCCTTTCATCAGCAACAAAGGATTAATATGAAAAAGCTTTAACTGCACCAGTGTTGGTGTGGTTTCCTGGTTCAGGTGATACACATATACACACCCCTGACCAATCCCAGCTTCCCAGTCTCTCCTCTCCATAATCCTTGCACTGATCCCCCACATTAGGAATGAAAGGAAGCACAAAGTGAAAAGCAATACCTGTATCTTCCTAAACAGGCTGATTAAGGACATGGTGGCAACAGGGGGAAAGGAAGTGAGACATCTCAAAATGAAGCATAATTTTAAAAAATAACATTGCTTCTCCTTCTATGCCTAGATCAGTAGGAAAATCTAAAATATTACATGACAATAAAAAAATCCTCATAGATATTTTGTAAAACCCAAGTCAGCAAACACAGAAGAAAACTTTCTCCCCTTTCTCTTATTACATAGTTTGGTTCAAATGCGTCACTGGAATTTCAGAGGACCAGAAGCTGGCGCTCTTTAATTAAACCTGGGCAACATTTAATCTCTAACTGAACAAACATTCCTAAGAAGGAAATAATTCCTCAAGAGAATGTTGTATATTATTCATGCTTAAACAGAACAATAAAATAAAAGGAAAATGCAGGGAAGAGAAAAATCACATCCAGTGTGAAAAAAATTAAAAATCATGACTAAAAAGAGACTGCTCAGCCAGACCTGGGAAAATATTATTCCTAGGATTTGAATTCTGGATTGAAATACAAGCACAATGATTTGTCTTGGTAGAAAGTCATCATGTTGAAGTGCACAGAGGCTGATACAGTCTTCACCACCTGGCAGATTTACAGAGAGGGCTGGCATACACTGCTCGGTTACACCCGACCCCCACACTTTGTTTATGTTCACTTACACTGGAAGTCTATCTTTGATAGCGTGACTCTCTGGATAACATCACCCCCTTTTGGGCCGTTCTTTGGATATACTCATGCAAAATAATTTATTTGGGCTTTCTTATGATAAGAGGTGTAATTAGCAGTTATTTTGTAGCACAAAGTATTGATGCTATAAGCCAATTTTCGGAAAGTGCCTTTAATGCAGCACCTGCACCATTCATGTTTATAAATCAGGTAATTGTACATCTAGCCACTTATGTGTACATGAAATTACTCTAATTTACACATGCAAATCAATAATCTTGTACACATTTGTCATTTGTCAACTTCTTGCTTTTATTATGCTCCTGTCCCCCATTTTGTAAGTTCATAGAGATGAGATTTCTGAAATATTTTATTATAAACTTCACTTATTACTTTTCTCAAACCATTTAAGGATACTTCTAATATCCCCATCTGATAATAAAATATATGGAAAATTCAAAAAACCTATTAGGTTGTTGCTGATTCAATTATGTTACCACTTTACTTACAGTGATTTTTCCAAAATGATTTTAATCAATACTTTCTGTTCTCTTAAAAAACAAAACAACCCTCTTCCCCCCAAAAGAAAACAACAACAACAAATACTTAAATGTAATTAGGAGTCTCCAATTTGGGGGCTGGGGATTTAGCTCAGCGGCATAAGCGCCTGCCTTGGAAGCATGCAGTAGTGAGTTCCATCCCTGGTACCAATTTAAAAAAAAAAAAAGTTTAAAAAAAAAGAAGTCTCCAACTCTCCCCTAGTACCAAGTGCTAATACTGAGAAACACCAATATAATTAGAACAGGGATTTGATAATCTAGAAAACAATGATTAATTTCATTCAATAGTTTTTAATCTCTGGGCAAAGATTTATACCTTGTTCCTTATCCAGTTAGGCCCACATTAGTCAAGGTATCCAAATCTCTATTTAAATGCTAATATTCCCATTTTACTCTACATGGTAGAAAAATTTTAAATGCATTATTGAAGATGCATTGAAAGATATGCAAAACTGTATTTAGGACTACATCAAAAATGTGCATTACATCTTAAATGTATAAAACCGACACAAAGAAAATCTTTACATTTCTACACTGATTTAAGGAAAAATGGATTAAGGGGATAATTTATATTTTATCACTTGGCTAATTAAATTTGATGACTTTTCTTTAAGTTTATCTTTGTTTACTATTTAACTGAAAATATTAAACTATTTTAAACTAAAAAGTTACAAAGTTATTTTGAAATCTGTTATGCTTTAGATCTAAAATGTCCCCCTGTCCAAAGTCTCTGTGTTCAGAGGTGGGCTTTTGGAAGCTGACTGTGTTATGATGGCAAAAGTGCTGGTGAGTGGATTAAACCACTAAAGAGGGGATGACTGCACACTCTGGGAAAAGACTGGGTGCTGCTGGAGGAGGGAGGTCAGTGGAGTGTGCCTCTGAGGATGTCTCTCTCTGGCTCTTCTCCCTCTCTCTGCTTCCTGGCTTCCAATTCTTGAGCAGCTTCTTCTGCCCTGCCTTTCCACCATGCCATTTGCCTTGGAGCCAGCTAACTACGTGCTGCACCCTCTGAGACCATGAGTCACAACAAACCTCTTCTGAACTTGAAGTTATGGGTGTCAGGCATGCTGTCCAAGTGATGGATAAAAAATAATAAACTGTCAAATTTAAAAGGGCATAAATGGTTATTTCTGAACTTTTTTAAGCGTTGAAAATAATATACAGCTTCAGATAATGAAAATGTTTTTGAAAATTTTTTTTTTTTTTTTTGGTATCAGGATTGAACTTACAACCTTGTGCTTGCCAAGCAGTCACTTAAGCCACTGAGCTAAAATCTGGGCCTTTATTTTATACTTTGGAGGGCTCTCCATTATTATAAGTAGGAGATGAAACATAAATTTATTTTTTCTCATAAATCTCCATTAAAGTGCTAGAAAATGAATGAAAAGTATAAACCACATACAAAAAAAGGACAGAAAAAGAGAGCAATTGGTGGGATCTGTTGAAACTGGAAATTGAACACATGTGCAGGGCTGTTGCATGGCTGGGACAAGATAAGATAATGGCTGAGAACACCTGCCTCCAACTCCAGTTAAAGACTGTAGTTGCAGGCATCTCACTCCTGTGTGAAATGCAACATGGAGATCTTCTCATAAGATAGTTCTCCTAAATTAGATATAATTTGTTACTGGCAAAGTCCTCGAACCACTTCCAAGGTCTGTTCAATTTTCCTGCATTTTCCACTCTAACCCCCTAAATAAACACAGGCTACCCAGAGACATCCCTGTCTCAGCCCTCAAGGTCTCAAACTCTACAGAAGGGCTTTGATTTTCTTGGATCCCTAAAATCACACCACTTATTTCATGTATTTTAAGCCTTCTCTGTACACTCATTTGGGAGATTGGGGATCTAGGCCAGGTCCCCGATAAGCAATGGACGAGAGATATCAATAAAATTTTACAATACGTAAGCAGATGGGCAAGTGGTAATTGATCTATCGAAGAAAGACTTGAGGTGCTTTGTGGATAAACTGAGCAGGTGAACCAAGGTAGAGCTGCAAAGTGGTGTAGGTAGAGATACATTCGGTAAGGGGCAGAAAGAAAAGGATAATCACTAATCTAAAGTCTCTAATACAAAGACTCCACATTTTCTTTTCTTTCCACATGTGGAATATCAACTTTCTGACCCTGCCACATAAGTGACTGGAGGTTCTGTACCCTACAGAAATGGAACTGGAAGGACTCAAGATTTGGTGACAACAGTAGATTAGTTAACAGGAATATTGTTATAGAAAGTATAACGCAGACAAATAAATTTTGAAAGAGGAGATTAATGAATTCAAGACATAGTGGACTCCACCCAGGTGAGAAATACAGATATCAGAGGTCAGATGCATGGAAGACCTATAGACTGAAACAGAAAAACACAGGGTTCCAGAAGTACAATTGACAATCCTGTAAATATTAAGAACCTAGATTATTAAATGTAAGAGTAGTGGCTCAGCCATACTTTTCCAGGTACTGCAATCACAACCTGTCAAAAATACACAACCTTCAGGAGAAGGTGGCATCGACAACTTGATCTACATTTTTACTGCTTTATATTTGACCCTTTCATTCCAACTGCTTTTTTGTTGCTTTTGGTTTTTGAGACAGGGTCTCACTGCATTACCTAGAATGGCCTTAAGCCCAGACTCAAGTGACCCTTCTTGTCTCGTGTCCATCATTATATTTAGCTTCTTCTTAAAATTAGATTTACTGTAACCAGTACATAAAACTGAATGTTAATATGATAATGGGATGTTTCAAAACATGTATACATTATATAATGTTTAAATCAGTGTAAACATAGCTATCTCCTGAAACTTTTTAAATTTCTTTATAGAGAAACATTGAAAAATCCCTTCTAGAATTTTGAGATGCACAGTATATAACTACTATCTACAACCAATAGATGCTGTATAAAGGCATAAAGAACAACTTATTTCTATCTGTAACTTGGTATCCACTGATCAGTCTTTCCCCATTCGTACATCTATCCATCCATCCTCTCTACAGCCTCAGGTAATCACCCTTCTTCTTTCAACTTTTAAAGGATTGACTTTTTTATATTCCACAAATGAGTGAGATTATGCAGTACTTGTTTTTCTGTACCTGGGTTATTTCCTCTAACACAACAATCTCCAGTTCCATCACTGCCAATAATACCTGTTATTTATTATCCAAAGTTTTATTTGCATTGAAAAAACCAAAAATGATCAGGTTGTATTTCAAATTATATTAGGTGAAAAACTAGAATAATTTCATGAGTAATACTGTCAAGCACTTTAACTATAAAAAAACAAAGTAAATGTTAAATGTTGAGAATGGTGTTTCCTAGCTTCAAGTATTTTCTACAATAATTTATTTGTAGAATCACTTTAAAACTATAGTAGAAAAATATGAAGTAGGAAAATGATGAAACTTACATATGATTATTGAATTTGTTATGGTCTGAATGTGTCGTCTCCAAAATTCTGGTTTTGAAACTTAATGGCCAATGAAAAAGTATTAAGTGGGACCTTCAAAAGATGATTGGCCATGAAGAGGGAATAGGATTAAAGGAAGTATGTAAAAGTCCTCACACAGTATGAGACCCTCTTGCCTTTCTGCCTTTTACCATGTGAGCCCCCCGTTCCATCTGTGAAGTAGAATGCAACTCTCATCAGACAACTGAATCTGTTGGTTTCTTGAAATTCCAAAAAAGTCAATTCTCCTAAGACTGGCAGTCACCTTATTGGGGAACTTAGTACTCCTCCTCTAGAGAAGACTGGCAAACACTAAGAAAACTTACTCTCAAAACTTGGCTAGGCAAACTCCATAGCTTCCCTTTGACAACTTATTCAATATCAACACCATTTTTAGTAAATTACCTTCCTCATAAATATAAATACCTAACTCTGTAGTTTAAGTCATTAACAGTCAATAGAGACAGTAAAAGAAAATTGTAGCTATTTTTATCTACTAAAGTCTCACTTAACATTAATTTTCTCTTATACCCTGGCAGCTGGGCCAGAGCCTCAGTCATATAATAATTGAACAAAATATAAATGAATAATTAAGTGACAATAAAATCTGGTAATTTTTTTATTTTCCTACAAAAAACAAATCTATTTCTTCATTTCTTTTCCATTGTGGACTCATGTCCTTTTAATCATTAATAGTCTTTGTAGATTTTTAAACTTCCTGGTGTATATATTAAGACAACAAAGTCCTAACTAGACACAACATTCTACTGAGAAGTGTTTTATGGTATTGGTGTTATATAAACATTAAGTCATTCCAATTTTTACTCACACAAGTAATGCTTGAACACTTACCTCAAGAACCAGCCACAATTTATCTCCATTAATTTTATCCTTCTTAAAATAAATTCCATAAAATTTAACTACATTAGGGTGGTCAGAAAGTGATTTTAGAATGTTGTATTCTGCTTCAATTTCTTCATCAATATCCTAGTTTTAAAAAATCATAAGAGAACTGTGAGAAAAAATATTAATAATGCCAAATAAACATATTAGACTATCAAACATAGCATTTAATTTTGTTAAACCATAATCATAAGTTTTTACCTTGTTTAGTTACCATGTGCTGAAATTTTTCTCAACATTATGGAGAGAGGTTATGACTTTTGTACTAATCAAATGCATCTCAAGTTATTAATTTAATTGAATTTTAGAAGGAAAAAAGAAAAGGCTATTTTTAAATGCAATGGAATTTTGCTTCCATTTATATGCAGGTGCTGCTTTCCTTGTATTAGCAACCTGATTACAATGACAAAACACTGACTTCAAATAAAAACATTCAGCTCTAGACAGCTAGTTTAGTTTTTTTCTTTGGATTACTAGATTTTAGAAGCTATAAAAATCAGTCAGACAAGCAATATATTTCTTTTCTTCAAAAAAGTAAAAAAAGATGGAATATAACCTTTAGGTAACTAACCCATTCACTAGAAGTAGAGAGTGTGTGTGTGTGTGTGTGTGTGTTTACTGGTGACTGAAACCAAAAGCAAGGCCTAGGAACCTCTTGCAGCATCTGTGGCTAGTGGATAGGTTACGATAAGGCCCCACAATGCTGATATACTCATCCCACACTTTCCCCTTTTCCCCTCCTGCCATGTTTCCACTGCTTCCACGAGTGCAAGAGTCTTGGATTGGAGGAGCTGCTCTCAATAGAAATTGGGGGAGTGTGTGCTACTGAGCTCATTCTGACTTTCTTATGTATTAGGGAGAACCAATTATCTCCCCACATATTCTCCTGAACATATGCTCAAACTACCAGACCTCAGTCACAGAAAATGGGGCTGCAAGTGTAGCTTGGTGGTTGGTGCTTGCCTTGCAGGACAAGGTCCCGATTTCAATGCCCCACTCCTCCCACGAGTCAAAATCAGTCCCAGAAAATACAATTTTCAGTCTCCTCATGGTATGAACAACAGGAGAAGGTTTGGTGCTTTCCTTTGTCACAACTGCCCATGAACGTGGGGAACCATGACTGGAAGGAACCTCACTTGAAACAGAAACTTCAGGACCTGAAGAGGCAATTTAATTCTTCACAACGAGAAAACTCATGCTCTTAACAAAGCACTACCATTTCAGCATTGGGAACAATAAAGTAAATCTGAAAATTGATTTCCCTTTTCTGAAGGAAATTTAGCTTTAAAAAAACCTCTTCACTTTAGCTTAAGAGAAATTCTAGCAGAAGCTTAAGTAAACATGAGAAAAGGAAATCTGAGTCAGATTACATTTATGATTACTTCTTGATTATATGTTTATATTTCTATAATTTTTTAAAGTTCCAAGGAAACACTGAATGAAGTACTGAGCTACTGAGACCTGCATTTATTTATGTGATTATGCATATATTCATTTTTATTAAGTGTCTTTATTATATATGTAAAGCATGTAAACCGTGTCTTTACTTTATATACAAAGCACATAAACTAAGAAAATCAAACAAGTAGACTTTAACATTTTTTTCAAATTGTAACTTGTTTTAGAAAAACATTGTAATAAATGACTCAATATAAGATGCTTACAAAGTTTTAAACTGTTCAATACAGATAAAAATAAATTTAATTAGGGGAAAAACAGTGGCTTACGTGAACTGGATCCAGAATTTTGACTGCTGCTTTTTGGCCATTTTTCTTATTCAGTACTTTAAAAACTTTCCCATAAGTTCCTTTGCCAATTGTTTCTGTTATTTCCCATGTATCAGAAGGATCAGGAAAATGAGAAAAATTGACTGCTTTTCCAGTTAATGGGAACATCTCAAAGGTCTAAATCACTGGAGAGAAAAAGTACAGTTTCATCTACTTTTGATTAGGGATATTAAATGGCACACATAACTCACAGGAGATTATCTAATATTTTCATTGATATAATAGAAAATAACAACAATAACTAAATGTACTTTAGAGTCACAGAAAATTTTATTTTTTGCAAACAGATTAATATGAGTTTAATGATACTTTATTAAGCAAGGCTTTATTTCTATGTTTAATATAGTTTCATTAATTGTTAATTCTTTTCAGATTAAAGACAATTATGTCATTTTTACTTCTTTAAATGTATTATAATGAATTAAAGAATCTTACAATAACCTTAGAGAAAGTAAAATTTAATTTTTTCACATAATCTAACCCTACACTTAATAAGTGATAGTGTTATGTTAAAGCTTTGAATAATACCCAACAATGGGTCCTTTTACTGCTTTTAGGTTAAAATGTTCTTATCACATTCTACCAAGTTCTTTAAAATATGGCCCTTGCTTAATTTCCTAGCCTCACGACTCAACACGTGTTCACTCACATTATGACCAACATTGTAGTTTGTTTAAATGTCTCCCCAAAGCCTTATGTGGTCACAGGAGGTGGGCCTTTCTAGGGCTGCTGAGTCTAGCGTTTGTGACTGATTTGCTGTCTAGCGCTGGGATTGGTAGTGTGACTGCTACACTTGCCCTGGGTTGGGGAGGATTAGTTTACTTACAGTATAAGGGAGGTAAAGAGGCTTGCCCTTCCCCCTTTTGCTCTACTTCTGCTGGCTGCTGCCTTGAACTGTTGACCTGGTGCCATGCCACCCTGCCTGGGAGCCAGCTGATCAGGGCTGAAACCTCCACAACTGTAAGCTGAATAAATCTTTCCTTCCTTCATTTTGGATGCTGGGATTTTGTCCCAGCAATTAGAAAAAGTACCCAAGACACACTAGCTACTGTGAATCCATCCCATCATTTCTTTCTTGCTGGAGGATCTTAATATATATGCATCCCCTCCCTCTTTTGCCCTGATTTCCTTACTAAATTCTAGTAAACTTATCTTTAAGGTCTCAGCATAGACATCACTTGCTCCACCTATGACCACACTCCACCAGCCTCTGAGTTGTATGCCCTCTCTGTACACTCCAACAGTGCTCTGCACTGCCCTCTGGCATCATTCCTGTCCGCTCACCACCTAAATGATTACTAATTAGTAAAGTAAAACACTGGTCTATAAAGTCATTTACTGACATTGTTATCAGTAACATTAACATTTGTTATCATTATAAATGATGATATCAGATGTAATTTATCATAGATACTATTTGAATAGATAATACATGTTATCATCACTGTACGCCTTGCACCTTGTACACTGCTGAAATATAGTTAATTAATCAATGAATTAAGGGAAAATGGCCAATAATGTCAAATGACTTTGCCAAGGAGGTTATAGATCATCTAAGATCCCAGGTTTCATCGCAAGTAATGCTCTTCACTTTCTATATTTTTATTACATTCTATTTAACTATTTCTATATAATTACAAAAGAGGATTAAAAAAAAGTGGTTTCCATACGTCAGTAACCTTTACATTTTGTCAGGTATTCAAATGCACACTCCTTTTAATGTTAAAAGTCTGATTCCAGTTGTATTTGTATACAAAGAAACATCTCTCTTAATAGGTTATGTATTAATATTCCATAGTATCGAACAATAACATTTACTTGTGTGATACCCTATTAACTTTTAACCTCATTCCAGCACCAACCCATCAAATGCCCACTTGATTTAGGTTCAACCCTCTTCAGACTTTACTCCCAATTCATTTTCCCTTTCCCACAGTTGACCTTATAGCTTACATTACTGCAATTACTCTTCTTTCTCTCTTTCTCCACCACAATCTCCTAGGGAAAAGTCTTGTTTAACGCTGCATCTTCCTCACACCTGTGCTTGTAGATGGAAAAAACCCATGCAACCACTTTGACTAACAAGCCACATGTGGATCCTTAACATTGTCTAGAGATTTTACTGCACTTCCCTGGCTTGATATTTCCTTCCCCTTCCCATTCTAGAGAGGGGCTTGACTCCTTCTCTGGAGTTACTACTTCACAGTGTAGACTTTTTCTCCTTTGCAGACTACTCTTTCCCATAAACCTTCACAGCTGAAGACTTGATTTCATTATACTGATAAAAAGGATGCAATAATAAGTTCGCTAATCATCTCACTTCAAAAACTACAAAGCAATGTGCACAAAACATAATCCATTTCTATCCCTAGTAATTACCACTTGGCCTCAATTCCTTTTTCTTTGGTTCCTCCTTCATGTTGTTTTATGTTCGGCTCAAATGTGACTTTCTTAGACTTTTTCTGACCAACTTTCATAAAGTTAGCCTTCTCATTGATCCTGTTATTCTTCCATGTTTATATAAGCTATGCAAGGAGACAGACCTTTTCTATTTCTACTATTGTATCCACAGTTCTGATTATGGATAGCATATGGTAAGCAATCAGAAAATACTAGCTTAAATGGGCATATGTTTGTTTATTGCTAATTCTGACAGCAGAGACCTTATGTATCATGTTTACTTCCAAATCTAATAATGCTTATCTCTGTGCATGGGACACTGACGTTGAATAAATGAATAAACGTGGTTCTTCAAATGAAGGTTTAAGTAGGGAAAAGAAATAAAGATTATGAAGAAGTGAAAGCAATCTGGGAATTTAAAGCAAACTAAGGATCAGATTTTGATTAATTATACCCAAGGGTGCATCATCTAGTAAATTGCTATGAATGTTTTCTAAAAATTGTATCAGTACACTTCTGAATGATTCTTAGAACAGTTAATCTTTATGAAATTTGTGCCTTTCATCCAAAATGCAAAAAGATAATCAGTAATAATCATCCCCATTAATGATTTCATAATCAGTGACAAAATAACTTCTCACAACTATCTGCCTGTCATTCAAATAAGCATTTATGTCAACTGTATAACACAAATTTAGACCAAGAGATCAATTATACCTTGTTAAATGTCTGAAATAGACGTTTTCAACCAGGAGAAACACTCATTACATGAAATACTGCCATTCAACTTGAATGTTACTGAACCCAAGTCTCACTTCTCAGATATTAACTATTAGAAATTAACTGTTAAGTTTTTCAATTTATGAGCATTAAAATCCAATAAAATAACTAAACATCAAAAATGTACAAAGAATTTTAATAACTTTGGGGAATACAAAGTTAGGCCACTAACTTTGGATAGGTTAATAAATATGTAGCCATAATATACTATGAAAAGTGGTCATAGAAATATGCATGATGTGCTATAGCAGAATGGCTGAGGAAGCAAGGAATTCTGAGGTGCTCAGGGAAATATATGAGACCAAGCAATACAAAAACTGGAGGAAAAAAATGTAATTTTTCTCTTTAAGAACATTTAATGAGACAAATATTTAAAGTAGTGCATCACTATAATAAAACTATGGAACAATGATCACAGAAATACGGAAACTCAGAAACAGAATATACCTAATCAAATCTCACTTAAAACAAAAACAACTCTCAACAACCTAGCAAAATGAAGTCACTTAAAATGACTTCTTCAAAACCATACATTTAGGAATGTTAATAATTAGACTAAAAAGAACTCTCTGACTCAAACTATATTTTTCCACCACTAAACTGTATATTTCTTAATACAAAAACATCAGTTAGTAAACAACTAATTATTTAATGACCATATTAAACTTCATTCTATATAAAAATGAGTGTTCATTTTTTGTCTAATCTTTAGCAGTTGTAACAAATAATTCTCTATTCATACAATTAAAAACACATAATTAAGCTCACATAAGCCAAAAATTTATATACATGCACAAATATAAAGTATTTTGAGTTATCTGTTTACCATAAATTTCAAAATGTATTTGTAAAACCACATTTTAAAAATTAAGACTTATACTTTTTAGTTTATTTGTTATATATTGAGCTTTGGAGATTATTTCTTAAGAAAAAAATATGACCATAATACAATAAAAAGGTACATTATTATAGGATCTTAATATTCATCTCAATAATTATTCTGTTGGTTTTTGTAAACCTTCACTTAATTCTTTAATAAAATAAACAAACTTTGTGATCACTATTAAAAAAGCGGGGCAGAGCTGATCCTGTATTGGGTTGTCTTCTGTTTCCTGTCTGGAGCACTGTTTCTCCATTAGTCACACTCCTTAACTTCCTTCAAGTTTTATACAACTCATCACCTCCTCAGTAAGTCCCACGGGGCCATTTTACCTAAAAATCTTTACTTATCCTTTTCTATCCCATTCTGTTTCCCAACACCTGGTCCCCTTTATTTTGCTCAATTTCGGCAGAACTTATAACCTCCTAAAACACAATTCAATATTCTGTTACCATGTTTTATTTATTGTTTTTCTCTGCTATTAGTACATAAGCCCATGAAGGCAGAAATTCTTGTCCATTTTGATCATTAACATCTCATTTCAAACTTATGTCAGGAACAAAACTTTCTCCATAAAGAGCTGCTAAATACTGAATAGAAATGAATACAAAAAAAGCAAACAGAAAAATTTCAAATTGCTTTAACAATAAATTCTATCAAATATTTAAAAAAGATAAATTTTATCAATTTATTTTTCAAAGATAAAGATGGAACCCTGGAATGCATCTATAATCAGGTAGATTATATGAAATATGATGAATTTATTAAAGAGAGCCAAACAGAAATTCCAGATGTGAGAAACAGACTAACTGAATTGCAAATTTCACTAAAAGAATTTAATAGCAAACAAGCCATTTGAAATTATCATCTGAGGAATAAAGGGAAAAAAGATGTGGATAGAGGACTTATGGAACACCATCAATCAAAAAAATGCATGCATTATGAGAATTCAAGAAGAGACAATAAAGGGGAAGAGAGTTTACTTGAACAAATAGTGGCTAAAAACTTCACAAATTTAAGGAAAGACAGATTTAGAAACCCAAGAGCTTCAATAAACTGCTGGTAAACCCAAAGAAATTCATATCAAGATGTATTGTTAAGCTTTCAAATGACAAAGAGGGACTTCTGAAAGCAGTAAGAGAAAAGCAACTCATCATATGCAAAGGATTCCCAATAAATCTTATCAGTGGATTTCTCTACCATCCAGAAGAAACCTTGTAAGCCAGGCACCAGTGGCATATACATAATAATGGAAAGAGTCAACCAAGAATTTTATATCTGACAAAAGTGTTCTCAAAAATGAGACAGAAATAAAGATATTCTCAAATATATAAAAGTAGAGACTTCATTCCCATTATAGCAACCCTGTAAAATATACTAAAGGAAGCATTTTAAGTTGAAATGAAAGGTTGCTAGATAGCACCTTGAAGCCATATGAAAATATAAAGTTCTCCAGTAGAAGTAATTATGTGGAAAATACATAAATCAGTATTATTGTTATAACTTATTTTCTAACTCCACTTCTTTATCCTCTATGTGATTTGAAACATGAAAGCATAAAAGTATTATAAATGTACATTAATAGGTCCATAAAAAGATGTAATTTGTGACACCAATAACAAAATTTAGGACACAGTTATAAAGGAGTAGAACTTTTATATGCAATTGTGTTAAATAGGTATGTTTGAAATAAATTGCTACAATTTTAGAACATTATACATACTTTTCATAGAAATCACAAAGAAATATCTATAAAATATACACAAAAGGAAATGAGAATGGAATCAAAGCAAACCATTATAAAAATCTACTAAAAAAGAATGGCACAACTGGAGTAAATGTGTGATAAAAAGGCTGTAACATACAGAAAATATTTTTTTAAAAAGCAAGAATAAGTACTTCCCTATTAGTCTTTTAAATGTAAATGAGTTAAATTTCTAATGAAAGACTTGAATTGACAGAATGGGGAAAAAAAACCCTAAGTGTATGTTACCTATGAGAGACATGAGATATAAGGACAGGAATAGGTTTGAAGGTGAGAGTAAGAAGAAAGATGTTCCATGCAAACAGCAGCAACAACAAAACAGCTATATTAACAGCAGACAAAAAGACTTTAAGCCAAACATTGTTACGAGTTACAACGATGTTATATAACAAAATTATAAATTTGTCAAGAAGATAATAAATACATGCATTAAACATCAGAGACACAAAACAGAAGAAACATTGAACTGAAGGATGAAACTGATGCTTCTATAATAACAGTCAACCTACAACAGAATACACACTTTGCTCAATATATAAAGAACATTCTCCAAGATAGATCATATATGAAGGCTGCAAAAGACATCTTAAATTTTTTAAAAGACTGAAAACATACATTTCTGATCAAAATGGAATAAAATTAGAAAATTTGAAATCAACAAACAGGACAAATCTAAAAATATGTAAAAAGTGAATAATACACTATTTTCTCTGCTATTAATGAGAGAGAAAAACATCACAAGGGAAATTAGAAACTATTTTGGGACACATGAAAATACAACATGACAAAGGCTTAAGATTAAACTTGCAGCTGTAAAAGAGTATGTTAAGAATGGAAGGAGTACTTCACTTGTGAATACTATCTATCATCTGTTTCTTCCCACTTTTCATGTACCTTCAAACAAACCATATTCTCTTAGTTAAAAAAAGAGAAAGGAACAAAAATAGGGAATAAGAGAAACACATTCAAAAGCAGTAAAAGGAAGGGAATAAGGAAGATGAAAATGTAGATCAATAGTGAACAAAGGAAAACAGCAGATTCTTGAAAAAGAGCAATGAAACTGACAGGTCTTAAAGTAGACTAACAGAGACAAAAATGATGAAAACTGTAAATTAAAGAAAGAAAATTATTAGCAATTTTAGAGAAATGACAAGAATTATGGTATAAGCAATTATAGATTTTTAAACCACAAATTTGTTAAACTACATGGAAGGAAAAACACCTACAAACAGAAGACACAGACTGAACTGTGAAGTACAAAAACTGAATAGGCCTATAATTAGTAAAGAAATTGGATCAGTAATCAAAACTTCTCAACCACAATAAAAATGTTAGACCAGATAATTTCACTGATGAATTCTACCAAACATTTAAAGAATTAACAATAGTCTTTCTCAACATCTTTCAAAAAATGTAAAAAGGATGACTTCCTAACTCATTCTTTGAAGCCAGCATTATGTCAGTAACACATCCAAAGACAAAACAAAACAAGAAATCTGAAGATCAATAGTGCTCTACATACTGATGCAATAATTCTCAGTCAAGTGCTAATGGAAAACTGATTTTTAATGGAATATTAAAAGAATCATACACCATGACCAAATGACATTTAATTCTGGACCACACAATGGTTCAACACACAAAAATTAATCAAATTAAACAGACCACATTAAAAAAAACTAAAAAGAGAAAAATCACACAATCATTTAAATTAATCCATAAAAAACATTTGACAAAATGGAATGCCTTTCAAAATAAAAACACTCAACAGATTAGGAATAGAAGAAAACTACCTCAACATAATAAATGCATACACGAAAAGCCCACAGCCAATATCTTATTCAACAGTGAAGGAATGAAAGCCTCTCTGCTATAATAAGGAACAAGACAAAGACACCCACTTTTGCTTTTTCGATTGAACACTGTACTGGTAATTCCAGTTAGAGAAGTTAGACAAGAATAAGAAATGAAAGGTGAGATCCAAGATGGCCAACTGACATGTAGCATGATAGAGAGCTCTCTGGGAAAAACAACTCAAATGCTGGAATCTGACATCATGGAGAGGACTGGATGAAAGGAGAGGAATTCTTGTGACACAGGAAGAAAACTGAGGAAAAAGAAAAGAAAAAGAAAAAAAAAAAAGAAGCAGCAGCAGCGTGGATGGAGGCTGGAGCTGGGCACGCTCTGGTAGCTGTGCTGGGCGCATCTTGGAGTCCAGTGACTCATGATTGAGCATGATTGAGCCGAGAGTGGAGATGGGGTGGGGTGTTGCTGAGCTGAGACGCTTGGTGGGAGGAGGCGCTGCAACTGGGAGTTGAGAAAGGCGGGGAGCTGCAGGGACTTTGGTGAGTGCTGGGAACTGGATTCCCCAGGGCGAGACCATTGGCAGGATGATGTATTGGATTTGGGTGAGTCAGGCTTGAATCAATGGCTGAGGCAGCTTCAGTCGGCAGCTCCTGGCCCAAAGTGGATTGGTGGGATCTGCTTGGGCTGGGCCATGCCCCTGGTCAGGACCTAATAGCCAGGGATGAGGCTGTCCCGAACCTATGACATCCACAGGGCACAGTCTACTGTGCTGAAATTACTGGTTGAGAGGGAAGGGGCCGGCCAACACTGCTGCCCCTGTGTGCGCCTCACAGATCAACAGCAGACAGGGGAGGGCAGCAGTGCCCTAGCCAGTAAGCTGCAGAGGGATCTAAAGCAGTACATAAAGGTCTGGACACTTCCACCCTTCACCTGTCTGAGGGAAACCAGAAGCATGACAAGACAGAGAAACAGAAGAAGGCCTTCAACCACTGACCCAGGGAAAATAAGCCTAGGAGGGGTGAGTACAGAGGAGATTGAGGGCAGTGAACATGCAGTATCAGACATGGCCTCGTTGGAAATAAAGACATACTTCCATGATCTCATCAACAAATTTAAATCTGAAATTCTAACTCAGGTGAAGCAAGATATAAGAAGATTAATAAAACAAATGCTGGGTATTCCTCAAGAAGACACAAATAGAAGAATGGAGGAACCCAGAGAAAGGAAAGAAGCCTTTGATGAAGAATATAAATAAAATCTATAATACATGAAACAGATCCAAAGAGAATATCAGGAAATTAAAAACTCCATTGTAAGTTGGCAAAACTTCTTAAAAGAAACTAAAGACAGACTTTTAAAACTTGAAGATAGGTTTGCAATGTATGATCACAAAAGAAAGGATATCTTAAAAATAACAAGCAACCAGGAAGCAATGATACAAAGGCTAGAAGACAATAAGAGGATTTATAACTTAAGAATAAAAAATGTGAAAGAAGCAGGGACAAATACAAATGAAATAAAGAGGCTATTCACAGAAATAATTAAGGAAAACTTCCCAAGCATAGGAAGTGATGTTCAGATATATGAGGCATACAGAACTCCAGCCAGCTACAATCAAAACAGATCTACACCCAGACATATAATAATCAGGATCCCAGAAATCCATCACAAGAACAGAATATTAAAAGCAGTCAGAGAAAAGAAACAGATTACCTATAAAGGAAAACTCATCAAAATCACAGAGGACTTCTTGATGCAAACTATCAAATCAAGAAGAGCTTGGAGTGAAATATTCCAAGCCCTGAAAGAAAATAACCTCCAACCCAGACTGATGTACCCTGCAAAACTGTCTCTCAAAATTAATGGAGAGATAAGATATTTCCACGACAAAGAGGAACTGGGGGAGTTTGTGACCACCAATCCAACCCTGCAAAGAATACTGAAGGACATTCTAGAGACAGAGAAGAAAATCACCAGGATTCCAGGAACAATGGCAGAAAGGCCTCAATGAAAGGGGCAGATAGTGGAATGAAGGAGAAAAGTAAACAACAATGACAGAAAAATAGCATAGCAGAGATGAGGCAGAGAAGATTGGCTATATCGCTGTTTTGTCTTGACTGATTTTATTTGAATCTGGTATGCTTGAAGGTGTCTGAGAGTAGGGGCAACTACTCTGGGGATGGCAGAATTCAATAGGATATCCATTCTGGTTTGATTATTAACTGCCTTTGAAGTCCTATAATGTCTCCAATGTTCAGTTTTTATTAATAGTGCTATGTACTAAGTTTAATTATACTATGTCTAACAATATAGACAATTTTATTGAAAATAACAGGAGACATCATGGTGACAACCGTAGATCACCTAGTATTGTGGTTTTATATGTTCTTCTCATTTCGTATTTCTTTAGGAATTTGTATTGTTGACTTGTTTTGGTATGTTTTTCCCTCTAATACAGAAAGGCTAGGTATGCATGTAGAGACTTATACATGTATAGAACTTCTAAATAGTTTACGAGAATTGATTATAGTTATTGCAAAAAAAGAGAGAGGAAAGTATTCTAAAGGATATAACTGTATGCATGTTTGAGTGTGTAGGATTGATGACCATAATACTAATTTTTTTGTTGGATAGATGAACAGAGCTGATTGCAGTCTCACTGTTTAAATGTGTACTTTGTATGCTTTACTTTTGTAACTTGAACAACTACTTCTAGGAGGAAAATACGTAATTATCAACTAGTGATTTGTTATTGGTTTTTGTTTTTATTTTTTTTGAAATTTTGTATTATTTCTATCCTCTTTCTGTTTCATTTTTTTACTCTAAATAAAAAAAATTAAAAAAAGAAATGAAAGGCATTCAAGTTGGGTAAGAAGTGAAATTACAGTATTGCTGTTTACAAATGACTGGAGTTTTATGTTGGAATTCCCAGAGAACACATATGCACACATGCATGTACACACACAACTATGAATTAAAATGGTAAATACAAAAATCAACAAAAAAATCTGTTGCATTGTTTTACACTATCCATGAACAATAAAAAAATTAAACTAAAGAAACAATTCTATTTATAGCCGCACAAAAGAAAACCCTTACAAATGAAGTGAGAGGCTTATATACTGAAAACTACAAAACACTGCTGAAAAATGAAATAACACATAAATGGAAAAGTAACCTATGTTCATAAAGTAAGAGGTCAATATTACTCAAAGTCATAAATAAATTCAATGCAACTGCTATCAAAGCTCAAAATTTTGAATAGAAGGAAATCCTCAAATTCATATAGAATCTCAGAGAACCTCAAGCAAAAAAAAAAGTTAGAAGTCTCATATTTCCTGACTTCAAAACTTACTACCATACTACATAATCAAATCAGTGTAATACTGGCATAAAAGATATATAAAACAGTGAAACAAAACAGAGAGCCCTAGAATAAACTCTTATATGCCAGACTTCTGAAATATTGCCAAGACCTTTCAAGGGGAGAAAAGAATAACTTAACTGAACAGTGTTGGGAAAATTGGGTATCCACATGTAAAAGAATGAAGTTGAATAGTCACCTGATATCATATACAAAAATTAACTCAATCTAGTGAAAAGACCTAAATACAAAAGCTAAAATTATAAAATCCTTAGGAGAAAACATAAGGAGAAGCTTCATGACACATGATTTGGCAATAATTTCTTGGATATACCAACAAAACCACATGCAACAAAGGAAAAAGACAGGCAAATTGGACTTTGTAAAAATTAAAAACCTTTGCATATCAGAGAATACAATTAACAAAAGGACAATCACCAAAATTAAAATATTTGCAAATAATATATGTGATATGGGCCTATATAAATAACCCCTACAATTGAAACAACAATCCATTATTAAAAATTAGGCAAAAAATTTGAATAGATATTTCTCTAAGTTACACAAATGATCAATATGTATATGAAATGGTCTTCAACAACACTAATCTAAGAAATGCAATAAAATACTCACATGGGATATTACCTCAAATCCATTAGGATGCCTATTACAAAAACAGAAAACGAAACGTATTGTGGAGATAGTGGAGAAGTAGGAACTCACGGTCAGTGCTGTAGGAATGTGAAATAGTTTAGCCACTGTGGAAAAACAAATGACAGTTCCTCAAAAACCTACACCTAGAATTACCATATGATCTAAAAATTTTATTTCTTAAACATATATCCAAAAGAATCAAAACAGTCCAGAGATATCTGTATATCCATCATCATAGAAGCATAATTACCATAGGTGGAGGTGACTATGTCCACTGACACAAGAATAGATAAATGAAATGTAGGATACACAGTACTGTCAGTGCAATGTTCCTTAGCTTTAAAAAGGAAAGAAGTTTTTGACACATGCTCAATATGATATGGATGAGCCTAGAAGACATGCTTAGTGAAATAAGCCTGTTATTACAGGAAAATATTGTATAATTCCACCCAGAGGAAGTAGCTAGCATAGTCAAGTTCAAAGACAGAAAGTAAATTGTGGTTGCAAGGGGGTGAGGAAGAATAGGAATTATTTCAAAGGTACAGAGTTTCAGTTTGGAAAATAAAAATTCTAGAGATGATGTTGGTGATGGTTTTACAATAATGTGACTGTATTTAATACCCATGAATGACACATTCAAAATAAGTAGAAAGGATATTATGTAGAACATATTTACTGAAACAAAAAATTACCCAGAATTCAATCTATGGGGAAGAAATAATGGAAACTTTAAAAACCAGGTAAAAAATATTGGGAGTATGGAATGACTGGCCTATTCTCAGATTCATGTGTGACCATCTATGCTGTGAATCTTATGGGCTGATATCTCAAAGCTCTATTTCCCACACTTCTTCCCCTGCTGCCATCCTGTCCTAAGAAATTATGCCAAGGAGAGTCCCAAACAGGAGACTGGATGGTAGGAGAAACAGAGAGACCTAATTTATTCTCTTCTGTTTTCTATTTTGGTGTAGTGTCTTCATCAACTGTTGTGTCTCCTTTTCCTGTAGGACAGAAACCCTGTAAGTCTAAATGACTGCAGCTCTGAAATCTTGGCAGGACTATCTCCTCACTGCATTCCTACAGCTCTAGGAGTGAAAAAGATTTCTGTTAATTAGTTAACTTAAGTTGCTTCACTATCTCATGTGGCTTTCAGATGTGCCCAAACATTTGTAACCAATTCTGCACATTAAAAACCTGTTGAACTACCTAGAACTCTGTTTACCTGGCTGATTCATTTTAACACATACCTAATCAGAATTTGAGAGGAATATAGAAAATGGAAAAAAAAAAAAGCAACCAAAAATGGGTGAGTTTTCCCAAATAGGTAGAAGATGTGAACACCTAAGTGTAGGAAGTTAAAAAATGATAAGTAACAAGAAACCCATACCTATAAACACCAGAATGAAACAAGAGAACACTAATGACAAGGCGCTCTTAAAATCAACCAGTTAGGAAAAATAATTACTACATACAAAGGGAAACAACTGGAATGCTCGAGAAACAACATCTAACCATATGCTGTGTATAAGAAACCCATCTAAACAAAAAGGAAATTCATAGACTGAAAGTCAAAGGATGGAAAATAATACTTCATGCAACAGAAACCCCCCAAAAAAGCAGGGGTAGGTATTCTACTTGCAGACAATGTGAACTTTAAACCAAGAATGATCAAAAGAGATAAAGAAGGTCACTACATACTGGTTAGGGGAAAACTTCAAAAGGAAGAGATAACAATCTTAAATATGTATGCACCAAATATTAATAGAAATGAAAAATCAAATATGGAATAACACAATTATAATGGGAGACCTTATCACCTCATCGACACAAAGAGACAGATCAACTAGGGAGAAAATCAGCAAAGAATTAATAGAACTGAATCAAACTTGTAAACAAATGGACTTAGTAGACGTGTAAAGAGTGTTCCACCCAACAACATGAGAATATATATTCTCAGCTTCACATGGGACATTCTCTAAAACAGACAATATACTAGCCCACAAAACATGCAAAAGAGTCAGAATTTTCCTATGCATATTATCTGATCATAATGCTTTGAAACTAGAAATTAACAACAAAAGAAACTGCAAAATCTCCATAAACACATGGAAATTAAATAATACACTCCTGAACAATCAATGGGTCATAGAGGAAATTAAAGAATAAATTAAATAATATCTACAACCAAATGAAAATACAAATACAGCTTACTGGGACCAGTGGAATGCAATGAAAGCAGTCCTCAGAGGGAAATTTATTGCCGTGAACTCTCACATCAGGAAAACAGAAGGAACACAAACAACCTGATGTTACACCTCACACATCTAGAAAAAGAACAGCAATTCAAGCCCAAAGCCAAAAGAAGGCAGAAAATTATAAAGATCAAAGCAGAAATCAATACAATAGACTGAGAAAACAAAACAAATTAACGAATAAAAGAATTGGTTCTTTGAAATAAAATTGACAAGCCCCTAGCCAACCTTATTAAAAAAAGGAAAGAAAAAACTCACATTTATGCAATAAGGAATGAAAAGGACAAAATCATTACAGACCCTGTGGAAACACAGAAGATCATCAGTACCTACTTCAAAAACCTTTACTCTCATAGGTTTGATAACACAGAAGAAATGGATAGATTCCTAAACATACATGAATTGCCAAAGCTGAATCAAGAAGATGTAAAACTACTGAATAATCCAATTTCAATTAATGAAATTGAAAATGTAATTAGAACCTTACCATCAAAGAAAAACCCAGGTCCTGATGGATTCACTGCGGAATTCTACAAGAAATTCAAGGAAGACTTAATTCCAACATTCCTCAAACTCTTCAGTGAAATTGAAAGGCAAGTAATTCTCCCTAACTCATTCCTGGAAGCAAGTATTATCCTAATACCAAAACCAGAGAAAGACTCAACCGAAAAGGAGAACCACAGGCCAATCTCCTTAATGAACATAGATACAAAAATTCTCAATAAAATACTGGCAAATAGAATGCAGCAAATCATCATGAAGATTATATACCACGATCAAGTGAGATTGATCCCAGGGATGCTGGATGTTGCCACATGTGGAAAACAATGAATGTAATATACCACATTAACAGAGCCAAAGGCAAAAATCACATGATCATCTCAATAGATGCAGAAAAAGCATTTGACAAAATACAACATGAACTCATGATAAAAACTCTATAGAAAACTGGAGAAGATGCTCTGTACCTCCATCTAATAAAAGCCATCTATGAAAAATTTAAAAAAATGAAATACACAGGAATCAATTTAACAAAACAAGTAGAAGATCTAAACATTGAAAATTACAGTACTTTGAAAAAGGAGATTGAAGAGGACATCAGAAAAAGGAAGGATATCGCTTGGTCATCGATAGTGAAAATGGCCATCCTCCAAAAATTGGTATATAGATTTAATCCAATCCTGATCAAAATACCATTAGCATATCTCACAGAATTAGGGAATATACTTCTAAAATTCATTTGGTACCAGAAAAGACATAGAATAGAAAAAGCATTTCTAGGCAACAGAGGCAAGTCAGGGGCATTCACAATCTCTGACTTGAAAAGTGAACTCTAATGCTACTGTGAAATCAATGTGACATTGGCAAAAAACAAAACAAAACAGATCTGAGGATCAGTGGTAGAGAACAGAAGATGTAGACACAACTCCAAACACACTCAGCCACCTTATCTTTGACAAAGGGGCCAAATATGTTCACTGGAAGAAAGACAGCCTCTTTAATAAATGGTGTT
>PVLA01013469.1:0-36713 GCA_004027455.1 Hydrochoerus hydrochaeris
AATTGCTTAGGTAGTACTTATGAATTACTTATGTGTACTTATAAAGTTTAATTCCTACCTTAAAAATTAAGCATGTTGAAAATAACTAGCATAATTTCTGAAATTAAATGTTATAAGTTTAAAAATAACACATTTTGATCAACATTGCAATTAAAATATTTGTAAATTAAATGTGACAGCTATAGACAAATATTCTAAAAATACCTTACATAAGATAGGATTATTAATCATATTTGTAACTTCAGGATATTTGTTTCAACCTAATATTGTCTAACATTTATAATTTTAACATAAATGAGTATTATCTTGGAGCACAAGTGTGCTTTCTTTTGATATTTACTAATCAAAAGTCATCTTTATTTAAATGTTACCAAAGAATCTATAGAATTTTATGATAGAATATATAATTTTGTCTAATTTAATAGTTATTTTGAATAATATTATCAATTAAATAGACTGCACACGGTGTAGCATTCATCTTTGCAAGCTGAATGAGTCTACTTAAGTCATTAAAATTAGGTTGCATTATTCCTTTATTTATTTCAAGTTTACCCCAAGTAAATTTAATTGTACTAACACAATGTTTTGATTCCATTGAAACTTAGAAATTAAAAAAAATATTGGACTTTTCTATATTGGACTTTTAAGAAACTAATTCTGTATTTTAGAAGTGGTGCTAGATGTGAAACATTTTTATATTTGCTTTCTATCAAAATAAATGGGTTTTTTGCATAAGTAAACACACACAAGCTGTATCGTTATCTTCTTGGCCTTGTTCGACTCAGTGGTGGACTGGTGGTGTAGAGTGGACTCACTCCAACATCCTCCGGATATTCCTGCACTTGGGGCTGTGAACAGCTCATCTATCAGCAGGTTTCAGGAGCTACGTTACTAATGCCTGGCCTTAGTGCATGTCCTAATGATTCAGTCTGTCACAGCAGAGTCAGTTTTGTCTGCTGCTTCTTACAGATCTAGATAAGGACAGTCCAACTCTTAAACAAGCATCAGTGGTTATCTTAGAAATGTGTGCCTTTGAAAAATATATAATTCAAGTCAAATTTCCTATAATGTGTGACACTAAATATTGAGTGCTTTAACAGTCAGCTTGGTATCTGTGATCTACAGTGAGCTTTGGAAACCCAATTTAAAGACAGTTTTGCTACCTACTTTACAAAATGTGAAGGTTACATTACAGTATAACCTCTCCTTTCTTGCAGTGGACTCTCTGTGGATGATCTCAGTTTTGCTCATGGAAAGTAGGTAAACACTTAGTAGAGCATATCTAAATTTGTGCTTTAATAATTTCTGAGGGATGTATAATTTTCATTCTCTCATTTGATAGAATGACTAATAACTTGAAAAGCATTAAATTTTAGTAGAGTAACACTTTGACCACACTGTTGGTAGGAATTGGCAGGGTTCAGCTGTTGTGGAAAACAGCATGAAGCTCCCTAAAAGTTGAAAATAAAACTACAACGTGACCGACTCAGCAATCCCTTGTCTGGATATGTACTCAAAGTAAGGGTGATAAGCACCCAGTAAAAACATCTTTTCACCCGTATTTGGTGCGGCATTATTAATGATAGCGAAGACAGAAAACAACCAAAATGTCCATTGATAGATAAATATTTAAAGAAATTTTGTGATATACACACATATCCAGAAAGTGGAATATCATTCAACCATGGAAAATAATATGATTCCTTTAGAGAAAGAAGTAGAATTACCAACTTACTGTCTCAAGTGACCAAGGGGAAGATAGCACACAGTCATGTCCCAGTGTCCTTAAGAGACTGGTTCCAGGACATCTACAGACACTAAAATCCAAGGATGTGCATATTAACATACTATAGCATTTGCCTTATGTACATTCTCCTCTGCATTTTCAACCATGTCTGGATTCCTTCACAATACCTAATGTAATGCAGACGCTATGTAAATGTTGTTAGATTGTATTTAGAGAATAAAGACAAGAAAAAAGTACACAACCATTAGAATTAGTTTTCTATCTGTCTTAGCTGCTCAGTGCCAGGGAACACAGAGGGCTGATGGTGTACAGCATGAATGTACTGTACGAAGGGAGGGGTCACACACCATGTGGGAGAGAATTCAATGGTTTGGGAGTTACTTTGAGAATTCAATGGTTTGGGTGTTACTTTGAATGGCATGCAATTTAACATTTATGAAGTGTTGTATTTATGGAATTTCTACTTAGCATTTTCAGACTGTAGTTGAATCCTGCTAACTGAAAATACACGATGTGAAACCGTGGATCACTGAGGATTATTGTGTTTGGCATGAAAGTGTCTTAAATCAGGGGAAATATGCTTAGTTGTAGTGTGATAACATTCTATGCACGATTTAAGTCCTTTGACATTTACTAGCATTTGGTTTTCACATAAAAAAAGAGTGTGAGGTTTGTAGTTTGTGACTAGGATATTCTTTGTGTGTTTTACTAGGCAATTTGTTGTGTTATTTAAATATTCTATTCCTTATTGTTTTTATTACTTATATAATCATTTTCCAAAGAGAGTATTTATCTCTTTATCTCATCTCAATCTCTTGTTGTTGATTATAATGGTATTTTTATGTCATTATAATCAGGTCATATATTTTTATGTTTTGAACTATGGTTTTAGTTTCATGACAGATTTTAAATTATTATATCAATCTTTTAATCAACCTTTTTGTTTTGTAAAATGATACTGTCATAGTCTTTGTTCACTAAAGTTTATGAAATATATTGACACTAGTTCGGGGTTTAGTTTTCGTCCTTGTTCATTTTTTTGGTAAAAATTTTCTGTCTTTGTTTTACACATGTACCCAAATTTTCAACCCAGTTAGGAAGTCTTTATATTAGTTATTGTATTTGGACTATTTACATTGAGTCTCATTCCTGATGTTTTGGGGATTAAATACTTTGTATTGTTTTGTGTTTTATATTTGTCCTTTCTGATGTAATATTTCCCCCCACCCCATTTTTCTTTTCTTTTCTTTCTTTTTTTTTGAGATGGATTTTTTCTTGTTGTGTGTTCCTCCTCTACTGTTTTGGGACATTTGGTCTATATTTCCATTCTTGCAATGGTTATCCTGGCAATTAAGTATTCTTAGTTAACTTAATAAAGGTTTAGTTTAACTGTTACCTGTAAGTTTTCATATAAAGTGACTAAAAAGGGGAAAATTTCATATTGGCTCACAATTTTGAAGGTGTGAGAGGTAGACCAAAGCCATTCGTCTCATGGCTGGAATGCAGCTGAGTGGGAAGAAGAGGCCAGAGTCCAACAATCTATGTCAGGGGTCTGCAGTGACTGGAAGACCTCCCATTCCTCCCACCTGTTAAAGGTCCTACCACTATCCATGACACCGAGCTGGGATCTAGGCTTCAACACATAGGCCTTCAGAGGTGGGGAGTCATTTAAGGTCCCGAGCAGAGTATTTTTCTCCTGGTTCTCAAAGATCCATGTCCATCTTACAGTGACCATGCATTCAGCACATTATTTGTTTTGTTTTGTTTCATTCTGTGAGACAAAGTCTTGTTTTGTATTTACTACACAGCCTAGGCTGGCCTTGAACTTTTGGCAGTACTCCTGCCAAAAGCCTCCTGTGAGCTGGAATTACAGACATGCACCACCATGCTTGGCTCAGTACACCTCTTCTGAGTCACTGAAGTCTAACTGTTCCAGCATTGCTCAAAAATCCAAGTTCAAAATCTCATCTGAGATGCAAGGAATATTTTCAGACACTGTAAAAATCAAAATAATTAATTACAGACTAATTCTATACTTACAGTATGCAATATCACAGAATAAACATCCCATTTGAAAAGCGAGGAACAAGAAGATAGGAAGATCAAAGCAAGACTGAAACCCACTGTGGCAAACGTTAAATTCTATAGCATCCAGGCGACATCACAGCAGGTGGAACCCCAATGGCTTAAGCAGTCCCAACTTACACCCTTGCTGGCTTCCCATGAGCAGACTTTGCAGGCTTCCTGCAATTCCTCTGGGAGGAATCCCGTGCTCCTGTCATTTCTTCCTTCCTAGGGTCCCCCTTGTAGCTGCAGCTCCCCACATCAAGCTGTCAGAGGCTACTTAAAGGGGCTTCACTTCCGCAGCATACTCTCTGGTTTCCCAAACTTTCCTTTGAAATATTGGTGTATGCCTCCATCACCATATAATTCTTGCAGAATGCTTGCCGGAAAAAAGCAGTATGGTGTAGAAGATGCCAGTGCCTGCTGCAATCATGAGCTATGTCCTGGGCCCACTTGAGCTGCAGCTGTGGAGGAGAAGGTGCACGCTTGTAGGTTTAGATAAGCTTGGTAAAGAGATGCCTGCTCTTCTTTCACAAGTATCTTCTTTGGAAAGACTTTGAAACAGATTTTTATTTCTGAATTTCTGGGCCCCTGATACCTGAGGCTTTGCTGATGTTGAAATTTCTTCCAAGAATCTTTTCTGTTGGTCAGTACAAAACACTTGGCTTCTTTCTACTGGCTCCTATCACTGCACTGTCCTTGAAAAGCACTTTTAAATGTACTCCCTTTCAGGCAAAACTAGATATATTTTTTTCAACTATTTCTGCTCTGATCCTTTTTGTTCCTAATTTTCAAAATACATTTGACTGAAACCAATCAATAATACCTCTGCAGCTCCCTGAATGCTATGTCCTCTTGAAATTTCCTTTTCCAGATGAACTAGTCTGTCTCCTTTAAGTATAACCTCTCCTAAAGTCTCAGAACATGGACAAAATGTATTGACATTTATTGCTGTGATGCAAACAGGGTGGCTGCTAGCACGATTGCTTCATTTTTATCTGAAACCGCATCAGAATCACCTTTACTATTCATATTTCTTCCCATCAGCCTTCCAGACTTCTGAGTCCTCTCTGGCATTGCCCGTTAAGCTTTCATTACAGTACTGCAGGCTTTTCTAGCCTACGCCACAAAGCTTTTACGAATTCTTGCTGCAAACCATTTTCAAAAGCTCCTCAACATAATTTTGTAGAGTGATGGCTCTAGTTCTTAGAAACAATTTTCTGCGTAAGCTTTCTAAATCAACTAACAAAGCGACGACATTGATTGTGACTTACAGTTTTGGAAATTTCAGTCGATTGGTTGTTTTCCTTGCTTTTAAGTTTTTGGTGGGGGTGTAATATATTATGCCAAGGGAATGTAACAGAACAAACCTTTCACCTCATGACTGAATGCACAAAAGAGAGAGAAGTGATTACTACCCACAGCTCCCTTTAAGGATGTTCCTCCAGTGACCAGGAGACCTACCTTTCTCTGTTAAAGTTTCCATAACCTTTGCATAGCACCATGCGGTGGACTACATATTTAATAAGGGGACCTTCTTGCAGACTTTTAAGATGCAAATTATAATAATGTGCGTTTTAATTTTATCTCAGAATCCCATGACAATAATATTTTTATATAGTCAATTTTCCTATCAAGAAATATTACTATTCATTATAGAGAGTTAAAACCATTCTAAGTATTTAGTTCAGAAAAAAGCCATCAAATGTCACTTACTAAGTTATTGGAGTAAAAATTATAACAAGAGGACTACAGGCAGCAAGTTTTATTACTAAAAATGTATAGCTCTCTAAAAGGGCCTGGTTAAAAATATAGCTGCAGAGGTGAAGAGAAAGTATTTATAGGTAAATTATGGAGAATTGGAGAAGCAATTCAGCAGTGGTTGTGGTAGGAACAAAAGAACCACATAGGTGGTGATTACGAATTGGTAAGATTGCTTGTGTAATGACTGTCACACTGTTTTTCTCTTCAATCCTTCTCTCCTTCCATCCTTTGCTCCTTTTCTTTCTCCCTGTTTCCCTCCCTCCTTTCCTTTCCTTCTTTTTTCCTCAAAGGTCTAAAGTCACTTCTATTTTTTTTTCAAAGCAATCATAATTACATGATTAATGGGATAAAATTTTATGTGTAATACTTTATAATGCATGTGAAGTTGCTAATTATATGAAATCTACAGAACCAATTTAATAAGCATACCATTGAATTTTTTTCAGAATCTAATGTTTTATTGTTATTTCAAAACAAAGAGACAAAAATGATATAGAATTTCAAAAATTAGGACATTAACACTAGTTAATATATTACCTATTGTTATCTTAAAAGTAGTTGTTTAATTATAAGATTTAGGCATGAAAAATGATCAACAAAAATACAAACTGTTCTTTTTGATGAACTAACAGAGCTTAGTAGTATAGTCACTTATGTTGTACACACACACACACACACTCACACACACACGTATACTTATCTTTTTCTTCTTTCCTTTCTTTTGTGCCCCATCCCAGTTGTTCTTTCCTTTTGAACACTTTCTTTCCCTTTCATTTTCACAATATCTGTTGTACATTTTGGATCTTGTTTACTCTTTTGTTTTATCATATTGTCTCCCTAGTGTAAACAAAAAACAACTGAAGTTTGCTATAATGATTGTCTAACTAAGAGGGAGTGTTACCCAGAAGAGTAAGTCAAAAAATTGAATGATTTTCCCCATTATACTACATATGTGGTCTCCTCTGTGTATGTGATTTTCATGTAGATGATTGTAAAGAACTTTTTCCTATCTTTTGAAGCTGTCCACTCAACACCAGAGCAATCATTAACAAAATAAATAGACATAAGTATCACTACATTTTTACAGTGCTTAAGATATTTTTTAACAAATAACAGAAACAGTGAAAATTATTTAGGTTTATTACACTTGAAAAGAAGGCAGTTGAAGAATAAGATTGAAAATAAAAAAGTAAGCTATATTTCATAATCCAACTGTTTTTCATTTGAGTTACAGAATAAAAATAAACTAATATTGTTTCTCCCTCAGCTTTGACACTATCTGCTGAATGATAGTGAAGTGGGGGACATACTGAAGCAGGTTAAGGGAATGTTTTATTTACAATTAGGAAAAATTACGATTAAGAGCAGGCTTCCCAACACATTTCCTATATAAATTTACAATAAAAGTTGTGTGTATTATATGAGAAAGTCCACTCATCACTGCTCAAAGTGAGAAATAATGCCACACATGCTATATTAGATCACTTATTATTTTTAAGTGCATATAAGATTACTTATTGTTGAAATTACTGGTACTCTGGCCACCTGGATACCAAAATGTTTCCCTGGAAAAATGCCCAATGTTGAGCAGTAGAAACAGTTTTATATTCTTCAACATATTCAAAGAATATAAAATATATTGAGTCAAATCATTCTACCTACTGCTGAGACTGTGATATAGAAGTTCATAACCCTTACTGTGGAAATGTCTATTTCTTCATTCATTTGTGTCAGTTTCTACGTCATGTGTTTTGCTGTATTATTGTTAGGTGCACTCATGATTAGCCTTATTATGTATAATAAGTGAATTGACCCTTTCATCAGTATAAAATTGTCTTCAGTTTCTAGTACCATTTGTTACTTTAAAATTTTTTTTTTACATTATTTAGCCACTCTAGATTTCTTGTAGTTATTCCAGGCTAAAAGTTCTTGTGAAAGTATTTTTCTCACCTGCTACATTCCATAAAACAAAAAATGTCCTCTCAGAATTTAGGGCTGGAGGTTTAGCTCAGTGGCACAGTTGCCTGCCTGGTAAGCACAAGGTCTTGAGTTCAATCCCAGTACCTGCCTCCAGAAAAAGATTTAAAAAATTGGGAAAAATCCTTAAACCTATGTATTTATGCATATGCATTATTATAACTTTAGGAATGTTTTCTAGAATTTGAATATTAAGGTCACTAGTCTTACTGTATTACTGATACTATCCATTGTACTGTGCATTATTAATATTATGAGTACAATATATGCTTTTCATTATTTATACTAACAATGCTTTAATAACATAAGATCTTACAAAAATGTGTTTAACTTTTTTATAATTTTTAGATTAGACATTTGTCAAGTTTTTCATGGAATGAGACATTGATATATATAAGTTTGAAGGTGGCACTTAATTGCTACATAGAAAATTAATATTTTTAAAGAAAGCTGCAATCTTTCATGCTACTTCTCTATTAAATTCTATTTAAAATCTTTTCAGTTACAAATGTTCTAAACATGATGATAATTTTTATTTTATTGTACATGATAATTACTTTTCCATAATTTTGTATGTCTTTATTTCACAGTAAAAAATAACTGAAAGGGGGCACTTCATGGTAACTAATAATTTTCTTTTGGGAAAATAGAACTTAAGACTACTAAGTATATAACAAGGCTGCAGAATTTTCAAATTAATAATTGCTTGAATTATAGGTCTTTTTGCTTTTCATGTTTATGCACTTTATAATATATTAATGTACATTATGTATTACCACAATATGCATCATGTATTACCATAAAACCACACTAGTTAAAATTTTTGTTAATGTCCAATTTATAGCTCTTTGCATATCATATTTTGTAAATTTTTTAAAACATATTAAATGTACCTATGTTATTACTGGAAAATTACTGTGATCTGTACTTCATTTGATTTTCACTTTCCTATATATTTCTATTAAATTTACCTAATTAACTTCAAACTTTTAAGACTCAAACTTCTAAAATTAATGTAATATTTTTGTTATTAATAACATGCATACTGAATTTTCAAGTAATTTATTATCTAAAAATTTACTGTGTTATTTAATGCCCAAAAGAGACATTTCTATTTTTTTCATTTCTTTTTTTTTCTAAATTTGTTGTAGTTATTACTTAGCTCTTTAATAAGCTTAGTGAGGAGAATCATTGGTTCTGATGAATATATGTCCTGTTAACTTTTATTTTCATGCTTTGCATTTTTAGGACATTCTTGTTTTAATATGTGTTCCCAGATTTGTTTATTTATTTATTTTGGTAGGATCATAGATTCCTTTAAAAATCTGATAAACCTGTGGGTAGTCTATAAAATTAGATTATGGCATGCAAGGAAGTGGTTTCAAAGAAAAAGGGTTACTTCAAAATGGGACATGGGTGATAGACAAGCCAGCAGGCAACCAGAGCATGAGGGATGAGGAATTATTTGGTTCTGGTGTATTTTACCTTATTTCCTGTTTTAGGGTGTTCCATGCCCTACAACTGTGTATTTGTCCTAGTTTTAATTTTGAGTTGCACATGGGTTTTTCCACCATTTCCCAACAATTAACTGCATGCATGAGCTGCAGTATATATGGATGGTGCATTAAGCATGTGATAATGAGGTTAGGTCAACTGAAGGAGATCTGGGTCAGTCAGGGAACATCCCTGATTGGGTGATAATTCCCTTGTTATGCTTCATGGTTAGTTTGTAATTTCCTCTCCACATAGGGTCCCCTTTCAGTTGATACCCTCTTCTACTTTGGCCCACTTCTCATCGGAAAAATACAGTTGACACAGGTCAGTTGCCCTTGACCACCTGCAAAAGTAAGAACAGTTCCTGGAGGCTCTACTGCTCATGTCTTCCCATCTTACCGCAAAAGGAGCAAGGATAGGGACCCTTCCAGGCCGTGCTCCTAGCAGAGCATCTCCTTTGACTAGGCTTCACCTCAGAAAATGCAGTTAGCTATAAACTCATCAGGGGACTGAGTGTCACGCCCACGTTCCAACCACCTCCCAGAAGCCCACCTATGAGCGCATAAGGCTTTGGAGGGACTCCTAGATAAAAACCATGAAGCAGGCTTACGTAGTTACTGTGTGTCCTGTTTTCCTGTATTCCTTCTCCCATGGGATGTCATCTTTTGACCCGTATGATGAATGTATTCCTGCCCATGCTCAGCGGGGGAGAGGAAAAATCGACATGATTATAAATTTTATTCTGTTATTATATTCTACCTTAACTAACATATAGGTCACCAATAAAAATATTGCAAATTAAAAAGTAGAGCCCACTTGAGGTGTCCAAGAAATAGGAATATTGTTTTCTTGGATTATTTTGTTTTACCTCTGCTATTTAATATGTACTGTACTAAACTCCCCACCTGGTTCATTATTTTAATTCAAATGATTTTACTATTTGTCTCATAAAGTGGATCCTATTGATGTTTGTCGAGTCATTTCCATGATAATGGTGTTATATTTTTTATCTTCTCTTAAAAAGATTATTTAAAAAAAAGATGGCCTGTTGAATTTTGTCTAATGCCTTTTCTGCATTTATTTGTATAATACATTTTTCCTTCTTTGTAGGTCTAATGATATGGCTATAATGTTATTATTCTTTACTTACATTGCTGAGCTCTTTCCATTAGTAGAGGAAGAAGTTCTGTGATGGTGTTGCACTGTTGAATGCTTTTGTTGAAAGGGGATGTACCTTTTTTTGCCTTTGATCTTAGAGAGGAAGGCATTCAGAATTTTACTATTAAATATGGTGTTACTTTGCAGATCTTGTTAATATTTTAAGAATATTGCATTACGTACAGTATTAAATAAATCTTACTTAATGTTACCTTTTTTAGTGTAATTAATAAACAAGTGAAAATTATTTAGTGGCTTGAACAGTATTCTGTTGAACATTACTGTTCAAGAATACCATCCTTAGTATTTGTGTAATGTAACATAGATATAATTTTTGTAGGCCAGAAATCACTTATGTCACAATAAGAAGGTACTTTTTCACTGGGGAGAAAAAAATCCCAAATTACCTTATGTTTCTATTGATAATTTAGTCATGTTGTTCCTCCCTTTATATTTCAAAATACGTAATCAGATATGAGAAAAGAATAGATTAATGAGTTTGTATCAGTTGAAATTTCTCAGCATTCATTTTCCCTTGTTGAATGTTGATGAATAAACTTTAGTTTCTATACAGTGTTTTAATGTATAGATTAAAAACATTTATTATCACATTATATTTATATTTTGCTTTATGTTATCACTTTATATTTATATTTATCACTGTATATTATCACTTTATATTTATTATAACATTTGTCACCATAATTTCTAAGATGTTGCAAATTCATCTTTAGTTTTGATGTTTTTGGGAAGAAGCTAATGGACTGCTCCTCTCCCTTTATATTCAGCCATTTGTTTTTGTATAAAAAGCAGCAGGAGAAAATTATTAGAGATTTTGAAACAAAACGGATGTATATAACCAGCAGGGGAGAAGGTGGAGTCCTTAAGGACATCTTTTCCAAGTGTGAAACTAACCTGAAAGGGAAACTTGGACGTTGGAAACATGTAAGTAATTAGTAGCATTTAAATATAATTAGTGTAATTAATTACCTTGAAGTAATTTTATGTATGATACTAAAGTTGTAATTTCTGTATTTAAATATCTTCCCTTTTATTGTTAATCTTCTGCTTCACATTCTCTGATGTAGTATAATTAGTACATTGTTACATATTACAGCGACTGTTTTATAATTAATGCTTTCTATATTTTTTCTCTCAGTTATCACAACTTGTAATATTGATAGAACATTTATTGGTGATGGAAAACAAATATTTTGTCTATTCAGGACTGATGATTCTGTGTATAGTATAATATCTAGTGTTTTATAATACAGCAAATTTCTTTAAAAATAAAATAGAAAAGAAGGAAATTTACTTATATCAACTGAGTGCCTACTATTCACTGGGCACTGTGCTGGGTATTCTGAATGTGGTATGTAGTTTATTTTCCATGACACCATTAGACAGGTGTTTTTATCTACTTATAGATTTCTCTTTTCCTTGATCATATCTGTTTTTCAAATACATTTCTATTAGTGCAAATTATTTTAACAATGTATTTTATTTCCATGTGGCATTTCCATATATGCACATGACGTTGTAATCGTGTCATCCACTCTGCCCTGATTTGTATCCCACCCCCTTTCCTCTTTATTCACTTCTTTTTGTGTGGTATTGGTTTCCCTGGTACAGTCCTCTTTTTTTAATAGCATATATTAGCTACAACATGAAACATGTGCCTTTTTGGTTCTGGCATATTCTGCTTAACACAGTAATCTCTAGTTGTATCAATTTTTTTCTACAAATGACACACTTTCATTCTTTTTTGGGGGGAGTGAATAAATATGCTATTGTGTATATTGGCCACATTTTCTTTTACCATTTATCCAATGATGAGCACCTAGGCTAATCCATATCCTGACTATTGTGATTGTACTATAATAAACATAGATATGGACATATAGTATACCAACTCAGATTCCTTTGGTTGTGTACTCAGGAGTGGTATACCTGGGTCATCTGACAGTTCTATTCTTAGTTATTTGAGGAAACTCTGAGGTTATTTGCTTAGTGAATATATGAATTTGCATGCCTACCAAGAGGGTAGTCGGCTTTCCTTTTTCTTATATTCTTGCCAATATTTATTACTTTTTATTCTTGATTACTGGCAGTCTGACTGGGGTTATAGAACCTCAGAGTAGTTTTAGTTTGCATTTCCCTAGTGGCTAAAAATTCTGAGTATCTGTCCATATACTTACTATTTGTAATTCTTTTGAGAAGTGTCAGTTCAGTTCATTTGCCCATTTATTGATTGGGCTATTTTTTTAGAGAAACATTAAAATTTTGTGTGTTTTATTGTTATTCTTAGTGCCTATTAATTTTAAAAACCTTTGGTTCAATATGTATATTTTATCATATCTATCCCCCAATACAATCCCTGTATTCTACATATTAATCCTCAGTTGAAAGAGAAGCTGGCAAAAGTTTTCTCCAATTCTGCAGGCTGTCTCTTCACTCTGTTGATTCATTTGTTGTACAGAATCTTGTTAATTGAATGTATTCTCAGGATTGGGTTCTTCTACTTATGCATATCCACTTCTTTCAGCACCATGTGTTACAGAAGCCATCCTTTCTTCACTATATGTGTTTGGTCCCTTTGTTAAACGTCAGATGACTGTAGTTGTGCAGGTTTGTTTCTGTGATGTCTAGTCTATTACTCTACATGTCTATTTTTGTGCCAGTACCATGCTGTTGTTGTTGCTGTGGCTTGATAGTACAGTTTGAAATCAAGTATTGTTGTACTGTGATCCTGCCGGCATGGCTTTGTGCTTTGGGTTTCTTTGAATATTCCCAGTCATTTGCGTTTCCATATGAATTTTTAAGAATACTTTTCTAGTTCTGTTCAGAATGGTATTGGAATTTTGATGGAGATTGCATTGAATATTCAGATCATTTTTACTAATAAGGACATTTTAACAATATGAAGTCTGCCAATTTATAGATTTCTTTCTTTCTTTCTTTCTTTCTTTCTTTCTTTCTTTCTTTCTGGTGCTGGGGATTGAACTCATGACTTCACACTTGCTAGGCAGGTGCTTAAGCCACTGAGCTAAATCCCCAGCCCAAGTCTGCCAATTTATAAATAGAGATGATCTTTTCAATCTTCTATGGATGGTCTCTGCATTCTTCTGAAAAAGATGATCTTTCTCCAATTTCTTTTTTCAGTGTTTTGCAGTTTCCATTTAGAGGTATTTTACATCATTGGTTAGGTTGATTCCTAGGTATTTTTTTAACTATTGGAAAGAGAATATTCCCTTTTTTCCTCATTATTTTCATATAGAATGCCTATTTTATGTCCTGATACTTTAATGCAATCTTTTTTTTTTATTGGTACCAGAGATCGAACTCATGACTACATGCTTGCAAGGCAGGCACTTATGTCACTGAGCTAAATCCCCAGCCCCTTTAATGCAGTCTTTAAGAACTTTATAGGATTATGTTGTATAAAAATAATAATTTGACTTCTGTCTTTTCTACTTGTATTGTTTTTATTTTTTTTCTCTCGCCCAATTGCTATGGCTAAAATTTTAAGTACCTTATTGAATAGGACTGCTGAGAATGGATATTTTTGTCTCATTCCTGATTTTAAAGTAAATGTTTCAAGTTTTCCCTATTTAGTATGACATTGCCATGGTTTGTTATATGTAGCCTTTATTATATAGAGGCATGATCCTTCGATACTTAGATCTTTTTAGGACTTTTACCATGCTGAATTTTACAAAAGACTTATGTGTCAGTTGAGAAGAGCATGTGGTTTTCAGTGTTTGATTTTACTTGTGTGGTGTATTACATTTATTGATTTCCAGATTATGAACCATACTGGCATCCCTGGAATGAAACCAACTTGATAATGGTTGTATTGGTCAGCTTTCCCACTTCTGGGACAAATGTCTGAAACCTAAAATTTAAAGGATTAAAGGTTTAATTTTCCTCACAGTTTCAGAAGTTTCAGTCCATCTTTACATTGTCACAAAGCAGAAGCAACATGGAAAGGGCCTTGTGGAGTATTTCGAGCCACTTGTACAGTCTCCACTTAGCTGAATTCAAGGCAGAAGCAGCAGAATGGAAAGGCCTGGTAAGTAGGAAAACTGAAAACTCATTATATCATGGTGACCAGGAAAAAAAAGACCAAGAAGTACTGGGGAAGAAGATGAACCCTTCTGGGTCATGTGCCCAGAGTCCTGTCTCTTCCCACCAAGCTCCTCCCACAGTAGCATACTCAGCTGCTGACTTTTGTTAGCTGAATCCCCAAACAGTATGGTCATCCTATGATTCAACCATGTTCCTGACACCTCACCATGAGCATTTTGGGGGGACATTCTAGATCCAAACCACATTTTACCCCTGGCCCCCAAAAGCTTAATGTATGTCTCTTAATGCAAAATTCATTCAGTCCATCTGTAAAGATTTCTAAATTTTTAATCATGACAGCATTACAGACATGTCTAAATAAAATTCTCCTCTGATACACAAGGAAAGCTTTTAGTTTGAGCCACTGTAAAAATCAAAAAGAGAGTCAAACACAGGTAACATGAGGACTTGGAAAGGATGGCGGATCGATAAGCAGCAGGATGCAGAGCCTCCCTGAGAGAGACAGCGCATGCCAGAATAGAACATTCTGGAGAGTTCCGGACAGAGGGAGATAGATCCCCACCACCCAGGAAGAAACTAAAAGCAAAAGATCTGGTCAAACACACAGTCCCGGGGCTACCATTGGAGAAACTAACATTAATGGCCACAGCCCTCTCACCGGTGCCGCCTGAATTCACACTGCCGGGACTGGCCAGAGCAGCCTGAATTTATGCAGCTGCAACCCACTGGAGCCTCCCAAAACTGCACCACTGCAACCAGCCAGTCACACTGAAGATGGAAGTCACTGAGTCCAATGGAGAACAGAGCCAGCAAGGGATCTGCATTAGCCTGCAGTGAGTGCTGGGAATAAGACCCCCACATGGGAAAGGGGCAACCAACTTTACAAACTGGGCAGGACAGGCCTAAACTAGGAAGGACAGTGGTTTCAGTTGGTTGCTCCCTTCCCAGAGCAGATTGGTGTGCTCTGCTTGGGAAGACCCCTGCTTGGGTCATACCTCTGGCCGGGACCCAATAAGTTGTCCCAAACTGATTCCCTACGTGAAGTACACACTAACACAGTAAAGGTACCCAAAAGTTGACTGGCCCAGTGGGGAGGAGCCAGCATATGCCACCACTGCTTGTACCTCAGTGACCAAGAAAAAACTGGAGAGGGCAGAAATCCCTAGCCAGTGTGCTTCAGAAGAACCATAGCCAAGAAGGAAAGGGGCTGGGACCTCCACTATACACCTGTATGGAAGAAACCAAAAACATGACAAGAGAAAGAAACAAGAAAAAGCTCCCAGCCCCCAACTCTGAGAACACTGAGCCAGGAGAGGTAAATACAAAAGAGATTGAGGGCAGCAAACACACAACATCAGACACGGCATCAACAGACATAAAGAGATATCTTTGGGACCTTGTAGACGAGCTCACAGCTGAAATATTAAATCAAGTAAAACAAGATATAAGTAGATTAATAAAAGAAATGTTAAGCACCTCTCAAGAAGACACAGACAGAAGAAGGAAGGAACACAAAAAAGGAGAGAAATGTTCGATAAAGAATATAAAGAAAACCTAGAATACATGAAGCAGATTCAGAGATTACCAGGAAATTAAAAACTCCATTGAAAGCTGGCAAAACTGCTTGAAAGAAACTAAGGATAGACTATCAAAACTTGAAGACAAGTTTGCAATGTGTGATCATGAAAGGAAAGATCTCTTAAAAATAACAAGGAAATAGGTAGTAACAATACAAAGGCTAGAAGATGACAAGAGAATGTATAACTTAAGAATAAGAAATGTGAGTGGAGAAGCAGGAGTAAAAACAAAGGAAATAGAAAGACTATTGACAGAAATAATTAAGGAAAACTTCCCAAACATAGGAAAAGAAAATGATATTCAGATATATGAGGCATACAGAACTCTAGCCACCTACCAAGAGATCCAAAACAGAGCTACACCCAGACATATAATAATCAAGATACCAGAAATTCAATATGAGAACAGAATGTTAAAAGCCATCAGAGAAAAGAAACAGATCACCTATAAAGGAAACCCATCAGAATCATGACAGACTTCTCAACACAGACCATCAAATCAAGAAGAGCTTGGAGCCTAAGTATTCCAAACCCTGAAAGAAAATAACCTCCAGCCCAAATTGATGTACCCTGCAAAACTGTCACTAGAAATTAATGGAGAAACAAGATGCTTCCATGACAAAGAGGAACTGGGGGAATTTGTGAGCACCAGTCCAACCCTACAGAGAATATTGAAGGACATTCTAGAGAGACAGAAAAAAAATACCAGGATTTCAGGAACAGTGGAAGAGAGGCCTCAGTGAATGTGGCAGGTAGTAGAATGAAGGAGAAAAGTAGAGTACCAATGGCAGAAAAATAGCATAGCAGAAATGAGGCAGAGAAAGTTGTCTATAATCTCTAGCATAGATGGCTTTGATACGCTAAAAGAAAAAATCAGGAGGTAGAGTCCATCAAGATGCTCTATATAGGAAATATAATCAACCCGAAAGAAAGTTTATGAACTGAAAATCAAATATGAGAAAACAATGCTCTATGTGACAGGGAACCAGAGAGAAATGGGCAACTTGACCAACACCTGCAGATAGGTTGGAAAGGCAGGATACGTATGTGCAGTAGTGAAATACTCAGCTATAATGAAGGAAAACCTCGAGGCTTTTGTATATAAAGAAATACAACTTGAGATCAAGTCCAGGAGTGAGAAGCTTTGGAACCACTTAGGTAAATAGCAGGTTGCCCCCCCCAATCTAAAAACTGAGGGAGTTGGTGGGACCCAAAATGTGCAGTACCCTGTGGAAGTAAAAGGGGAAGAATAGTCTAAAAAAAGAAGGCAGAAGATACTGTTAATAGTGTTTCAGGATTTAAAACCCACATTACTCACACCACTCTGTTTAGATGGATTATATTCTGTTCCAGTTTGTCTACTTGTACTAGATTTGAGGGCACAGACAGCTATCCCAAATATAGCAGGATATAGTACAGTAATCATCCTTAATTTCCTATTAACTTAATTTGAAGCCCTGTATAATTTACACTGTTTTACCATGACTGATCTTAATTGAATCTGGTTTGTTAGACTGCTGTTTTGTATTGACAGATTTTATTCAAAGCTGTTATGATTGATAGTATCAAGTTTGAGAGTATAGGCAACTACACTGAAGATGACAAGATTCACTAGGATACCCACTCTGGTTTGATTATTACCTGCTTTTGAAGTTTAACACTGTCTACAATGTTTTGCTTTTATTAATATTGTTATGTACTGCTATATTCAATTATGCCTGATGTTATGGACAATTCTATTGAAGATAACAAAAGGCAACACAGTAACTATTATAGATCACCTTGTGCTGTGGTTTTATATGACTTTTTCATTTCATGTTTTTATAGGAATTTGTTTTGTCTTGCTATGTTTTTTTTCCTCTAATACAGAAAGGATAGAAATACATGTAGAGAATCATGAATGTGTAGAACCTATGAACAGTTTATGAGAACTGATTATATAATGCATGATGAAATGAACAACTACTTTGAAGAAAAAGACACACTACAGTATCCTAGTGCTGATTCTATAGTGTCATGATGTAAAATCCAGCAATACTATTATTCTTTGTTCAGAGAGATTTTAGTCTGTTTTGTTTTGTTTAATTTCAGCATACATGAAGGTATAGATAGCTGTTTTGAAGAGCATGAGAGACACTATGACAGCCACTGTTGACTTCCCTATTGTCTGGTCTTGAATACATAAAATGCCTTCCTCATCCTGTTCAGATCAGTTCTATAATATGTTATTTCACGTGAATTCTCTGTATGTGAAGATATGGACAACTATTTGGAAGAAAACAAGAGACAATATGATAGATAGTGAAGATCTCTGATGGTCTTGCTTTGAAATTTATGTCTCTTACATTGCTTTTTTGTGTTCTGTTTTGTTCTGCTTTGTTGTGTTTAATTTTACCCTCTTTAAAATAAAAAAAAAAAACCCACAGGTAACATATTATGGTGCAGCATAAAAATCTTTCCAAAAGAGAGAAATACGTATATAGAAAAGAATGAACCAAAACCCAGCAGGGCAAATGTTAAATTCTCTGGCTCTGTACCCGTAACTTGGGGCAAGTTATGATAAATTTTTAAAGCATTTTCTTATTGCTAGAACAAAATATCTGACAGCCACAGCTTAAAGGAGGAAAAATTTATTTTGGATTAAAGTTTCAGGCCATGATAAGTTGATCTCAAGGCAGAAGCTGCATGTTGGAAGGGCCTTGTGTGTGGTGAACAGGAAGCAGAGAGAAAAGGCAGAGACTGTAGGAGACGCATCCTTCCAACTAACCTCTCCTGTGAATGCCTTTTCCAGCACATCAGTCACTGAACATTCCAGTGTATGAATCCACCCAAGTAGAATGTCCTCTTGATCCAATTACTCTCAAAAAGCCTTTCCTGTGAGCTAATGAGAGTTAAAGGGAACTTTCCAGGTCCTAATCACAATGTACAGGAAAGTTGCTCACCTCAAGATAGTTAGAAAGTAGATCAAAGGAGAAGAACACCAGAGAGAAAAGGGTCAGGGAGTAAAGATCATTGTAACATTACCCAGGAAGGCACACCCAGATGGGGGCTTTGCTAATCTCAAGCCAGTCATGTGCACAATCGTGTATAACCATTGTGATGGTGTGATTCTTTTAATGTGTTGCTGAATTTGGTTTGTACGTATTTTAAGAAGTTTTTTCATCTGTTATGTGTATGTTATTTTTTTAATCACAGTTATATTGGCCTCATAGGAAACATTTGGAATTGTTCGTTCTATTTCTATTTCATGGATTCGTTTGAGGAGTATTAGTTCTTTTTTAAAGTTCTGTGAAATCCAACAGTGAATCTTTCCGGGCCTGGACTTTTCTTTGTTGAAAGAACTTTTGTTACTGCTTCAATTACATCATTATTTAAGTTGTTTTTAATATCATCTTGGTTCAATTTTGGCAGGTCATATATATCTGGAAATTTATCCATTTTTTGGAGCCCTTCCACTTTATTATATACATTTTAAAAATAGTGCTAGGTGGTCTCTGTTTTAGCACCCCCCTTTTCATTTCTAATTGCATTGAGTTTCTCTCACTTTGGGTTTATTTAACTAAGGATTTATCAATCTTTTTCAGCTTTTGAAGGACCAGCTCTTTGTCTTATTGAGGTTTTACATTGTATTTTTATTCTCTATTTCATTTTTTTCAGCTCTAATATTTATGATGTATTTTCTTCTTTTGGGTTAGGTTTTGGTTTGTTTTTCTTTTGCTAAAGTATTTACATGCATCATTAGGTTGTTTATTTGAAATCTCTCATTCTTTGATATGCCCACCAATAGCAATGAACTTTCCTCTTAGAACTGGCTTCTTTGTTTACTTGAGATTCTGGTATGTTGTGTTTCTCCTTTCTCTCATTACAGAAGCCTTTAAAGTTTGGTCTTTGTTTCTTCAATGACCTATTCATTGTTCAAAAGCACAATCTTGCACATGTATATAGACTCTCTGTAGTTTTTCTTTCTCTTGATTTTGAGTTTCATTCCATGATGATCTGATAACTTGTAAGAAATTACTTTAATTATTTGTATTTGTTAAAATTTCTTTATGGCCCAAAATATGACTTATTTTGGAAAATGGTCTATAAACTGCAGAAAAGAATGTGTACTCTGCAGTTCTTAAAATGGAATATTCTATAGATGATTGTAATGATCTATAGTGGAGTTTAACTCTAATTTTTTGTTATTGATTTTTTTGTTTTGATGATGTCTTTGTTGTTGAGAGAGGAATATTGAAATCAGTCACCATTATTATATTGGGGCCTGTCTACTAGTGTTTGCTTTGAAAGGTTGGGAATGAATAACTTCTGTGCATGCATGCTTACAATTATTAAAGCTTTTGATAGATAGTTCCTTTTATCTATATACTGGCTTTTTGTCACTTCTGACCAAATTTAGTTTGCAGACTGCTTTGATGGATACCAGTGTAGCTACTCCTCTTTTTTGTTGGATTCCATTTACATGGAATATCATTTTCTATACATTTATTTTCGATCTATGTGCATCCATACTGGTGAGATGTATAACATGCAGGCAGCAAAGAATTGTTTATTTTTTTGCTAATCTAGTCTGCCAGCTGTATATTTTAATTGGAGAATTAAAATCACTTAGAGTTATCACAATCAGATATATATGTTAATTCCTATCATTTTGTTGTTTGTCTAAACTTTGGGTCTAATTTACATGTTTGTCTAATCTTTCTCTTCTGTGTATAAAGTTTCTTAAAGAACCTTTTGCATGGTGATCATGAATTTCTTTATGTTTTTCTTGGAAGGCCTTTGTTTGTCTTTCATTTCTAGAGGATGACTTTGATGCATTTTGTACTATAACTTCACAGTTATTTTCTTTGAGGGCTTAAATTAAATTGTTGTATTCTTGCCCTTTAAATTTTTATGCTCAGCAATTGGCAATTATTTGGATGGATTGAATTTCTCTCATATTATTAATAATTCTATTGACCATATCTCTGCTAATGTCACTCTTCTTTCATATCATCATGTGTTTTCATTGTTTATAGTCACCATTCACATGATTTTGTAAACACTGTCTTCAGTTCAATTGTTTAATAGAAATTACTTTTAGCTGTCAGATTCATTTTTCATTGATTTCTTCTTTTAAATTCTTTCTTCTAGATTCACTTGGAGTCTCCTTTTCAGAGCACTAATTCAATACCCTATTCTTTTATTTATTTATTTATTTATTTATTTATTTATTCATTTTGCTACTTACCTATCTAGTTTCTTATACTTTTGAGTTTATTTTATAGTCAAAACACCACAGAGTGCCCAAGAAAACCTGAGATCCAAGAAATAGTGGAAAGGTTATGGACTATAAAAAGGAGGAGAGTTCAGAGTAGCTTAGCATTTAAAATTGGGAGTTCATAAAATGCATAATGAAAGCAGTAGAAATCATTAGGCAGGAATATATTCAGAGTCCACTATTTAGGTGAAGTAGTCAATGTCTGAATCTATTTGTGTATGAGCATAAAAAAATCCACAGGGCATAAAACTTCTCATATCTTTAGTAACTGAGAGTAAAAATAGCCAGAGGAATGAGTTCAAGTGATGTTCACTTTTTTTTTTTTTTGGTACCGGGGATCGAACTCATAGCCTTGTACTTGCCAAGTAGGCACTTATGCCACCAAGCTATATCCCAGCCCACGATGCTCACTTTAGAAATATCATGCTTGTAAAGCAGATGTCCTAATAAATGCCCCAAGTTTATGAAGCCAGAATCAACATTAAATGTCACACAGAACCAGATGACAGCGGCTGTGTGGAATATATGTGATAAAAGAAACTGGGTCAAAATAAAATAAATTGAGGATGTGGAATAATTGGTGAATTATTTATTCATGACTTATAGGTATTAGTCAGAGGAATGCAGATTAGGTTGGACAAGTGAAAATCATGGATTGTGGTGGCTCAGCTACAACAGGTTTTAGGGAAACTTAGATTCTATTATGATATATTTTAGGAAAATCTGCATACTATTTGTATGGAGTTTTCTATGATACCTAAGAATTTTTAAAATCTGTTTTACCACAGACTTCCAATGGTGCCTAGGGAAATTATATACAGGGAGTAATAGCAAATGTCGTGGTTACTTATTGGGACCTCAACTTCAAGTTCCTTATAAAGTGATAGTAACATCAACTTGATCATGAGATATAATTTCCTTTTTGAGGGGGTACTAGGAGTCAAACTCATGATCTTGCACTTGCCAGCAGGTGCTGTGCTGCTGAACTGTATCTCTAGCCCAAGTCACAATTTCTTCATTCCTTGTACTTTGTTTAAATGAATGGCCAGTTTTCTCTTCTTTCCTGTGTTTCAAATATGACTTATAGAAGAGATATACTGTGAGAGAAAATCAAACTCATTGGGACCAAAAGGAAAAGGATTCATCTGGAGAAGGAGGTAGAGAGCATTTTGCCATTGGCTCCCTCTTTTTCTGTGTCCCTCTCTCCATGTTGGAGACCTCCTTAACGCGGTTTAGTCCTGTTAAAAGGAGAGAAAGCATCCGTGAGGGAAGATGATGATCAGGAACCCTTACTACTTAAACCTCATGGAAAAGAAGAGAAGAGGAAAGTGGGTAAGGAAAGGAATAGAACAGAAAGGAAAGACAAGAAGGAAGAACTCTAAGTTGTAGATTTCTCTTTTGACAATCAGTCTCCTAAAATCATGGTCTGCTCTTTTCTTAGAAGAGCAGTAGTCTCCATTCTGAGAACATTGTGCACCCGTCATTATGCCGTATTCTCTGGAGCAGGTGCTTGGTTCTCCATGGTTATGCACTAAAACAGAAAGGTGCCCTGTGGGAGAGCCCAATACAACTTCTTTGGAAGGGATTGCTTACTCACAATCACTCTTGAGCTGAATGCTCCTATTTTTTACTCCTTCGTGGCATGTAGAGATCCAGGAAACTCCTGACGTAATCTAATGTGGCTATCAACTCTACTAAAGTTACGCTTAAGAACTGCTGATGTGGCTTTAGACCATTGATTATTGCTTTACTTTCAAAAATTAATTTTTTCTGTAATTAACACTGATGGAATTATAAACATGTCATGTTGAATGTCATTTTTGTTAAATAAAATAAAATTTTCTCAAATATAATTTTGCCTGTGAACCAGCTCCATTAATTATAATTAATTGTATTCTACTAAATGTTTATGTATTTCTACTTGCTTTTATAAATCAAATATCCATGTTTTAGTAAAGACTAGAATTATAAACAAATTATTTTAATTATGCCCCATGTATGTAAAATATGCTAAAATGTACTTAGCAAGATGCTAACAGTGGTTATTAAAGTAAATTTTAGGTGATTATTGATTTCTTCCTAAGAGTTTCCATATATTTTTTAAAATGCCATATTTTATGTGCAAAGTAAAAATGATATTTTATAATGAATAAAAAGATTTTACCTTCTTTTTTATAACATAAATATAGAAATATTGCCTTTAGGGACTTCTGCTTTGTATCATATCATTTCGTATCATATCATATCATATCATATCTTACATCATATCAGTTTTCTTGCTTTTAATTAGTAAGCCTCACTTTTAATGCAGTTTTAGGTTTATGGCAAAATTGAGAGGAAAATACAGAGTTCTGAAATACTAATTTTTCTATACACATAACTTGCCCCAGCTATGTCCTCGCACTTTGCCATCATACATTTGTTAAAAATTATCAGTTTACCCTAACACATCATCATCACCAAAAGTTCTTAGATCACTGACATGTGTCTATATTGTAGTATCATACAGATTTTTTTCAATGCTCTAAAAATCATCTGTGCTCTATCTTTTCATCTTTCCTCTCCACTAATCCCTGGCAACCACTGACCTTGTCACTGTCACCATAATTTTGCCTTTTCCAGAATGTCCTGTAGTTGGGGGCACACAGCACAAAACATTTTAATGTTGATTCCTTTCACTTAGAAATATGCGTTTAAATTTCTTTCATATCCATTAGTGGCTTGGTAACCCAGTTTTTAAAGCTCTAAATAGTACTCTATTGTCTAGAGGTTTATCCCTACTGAAATACATCTTGGTTACTTCCAACTATTGGCAAATGTAGATAAAGCTGCTAAAAATATCTGCGTGTATTTTTATATAAGTTTCCAAGTACATCAGTTCCATGAAACATGGTTGCTGAGCTGTGCGTTAAGAGTATATTTAGTTGTGTAAAAATCTACCAAGTAAATTTCCAACGCAGCTGCATCATTTTGCACTGAAGCAGAACCAAAAACATTATTCCCTTGCCACGCATTCTTCCCAGCCTTTGGTGTTCAGTGCTTTGAGGACTGGCTGGTTAGTAGGTAGGGAGTGATTCCACATGTTTGAATTTATGATTTGCTTACTGACAAATAAGGTCGAAGATCTTTTTATAGCCTTACTTGCCAACTGTGCATCTTCTTTGGTGAAGTATAGTTCTCTTTTTACTATTAGAAAAATGTGATGATTTGTTAAATGGCTTATAGAGTAAGAGAGGAAAGAAAATATTTACCTTACTCAGGATATTGCAATGGACAGTTCAGGGTCGGATTTATATACAAATTATCTAGATAATATTTCCAGCAGTTGTGCCAAACACAGCTGCCATGTCAGGGTGAGGTGTCATTATATTACAGATCCAAAAAACTCAGTATGACTATTTTACTATTATTAATCTATATGTTATATATGAGGGAAATATAGAGAGAAGAGGCAGAGAATAGTTACATAGTGTTATAGGCCAAGAAATATTAAATTGGCTTCTTGCTTTCTTCTTTGTCTGGTTTCATATTAGTAATCCTAAGAAAATACTGATCGGACTACTCCTGTATCAGATTTAGGAATATGGAATTGGTCATCCCATTTTAATATTAAAAACCCTTATGGGGTTTTCAAGGGTATTAAAAATGCTTAAGGATATTTTTATTTTTTGATCAGACATTTTTATTGTTTTGTAAACTATGTTTCCTTACAGGAAAGTAATAATAAGCTGTCTGAAACTTGTAGTAGTTCTTATAATGTTAAGAAATAAGATTTTTGATTGTATTCTTAAAACTCTATAAAAGTTGACTTTTATTGCTTTTTGGCAGTCATTTTGAGACCCTATTAGAAACATAAATTTACTTGAAGTGAGTATTTATTGAATATTCAGAATGTACCTAATATTGTAGTAAACTGTAATGGCTTAGAGTTGTATCAAGCAAGTTCTATGATGGAAATTGTAAAGGATAAAGAAGAGCAGAGAAAACTTGCCGGGCAGGACCTGATTTTAAAAAGTGTAAAATTGAGAAGGTTATACAAATTCAAGCCCAGTTTAGTCAGAGCATCACCTCCATCTAATGGGTCCCACTTGAGGAGCTGGAGTTGTCCTGAATATTCAAACTTTTGGGAAATAATAACTTTGCATGCCAGTGAGAAGTACATGCCATTTATCAGAATAAGGCTACTAGAGGATGAGCAATTTAATTCAGCTTTCTTCTGAGGTCCAAAGAATCAAAATTGATTACTTAGAAGGTAATCCATAGTTTAATGAATCTATGAGCACATTGGGGACTAAATTGAACAATTTAATAAAGATTTACAGTTATTTGTTACATGCATTATTATTACTGTGTTAGTCATCAGTAGTGAAAAGAAAATAAGACATATAACATTTGCTTAAGAGTTTGATAACTCTACAAGTAGAAGATTTTGGAGTTAACTAAATAAGACTAGAACATAAGTATACAATATAGAAAACAGACATGTAGCATTAGATACCATTTGTTTCTACTCAGATGCAAGGATCTTTTGCTAGCTGACTGCTCCCTCTGTTAGTTTTCTGAATTCAGCTCTATTTTCAAGACAAGATCATATTATTCTCAAAAGAATTGTTGAGATAGCTTTACAAGGATCTACTTATTCCTGTTCAATATGGGGCAGAACTTTTCAAACAGAAATAGTCTGGTCCAGACTTCCCTGTTCAGGGAGCGAAGAGTTGGGTTGTCTTGGCTCTCTCCTGTTACCCATTTTTCTTTGATAAGTGCAATCTCCTAATAAATTGTTTGCATGTTAATTTTCCCTTGATATGATTTCTGGAAAAATCAACCCATGGTGCCATTTAATATGTCTTGCTGCATAGATGTGAATAAGAAAGATTTCAAATCTAATGGTTGCAGAATTAGTTTTGAAAAGCAGCAAGCAGATGCTAGATTAATACATAATCTGAGATTCAAAGCTGTGGGTTTTGCCAAGGTTTCTTGACAGATCACTAGGGAAATGAGAGACCTGAAAGGAGAACTTACCTAAAGTTTTCACACATCCTACAAAAGGGAAGGGAAAGGAACTAGAAAATGTTTATAGTACTGGTTAACAAATACTTTGTGCCTTGAAGTAAATAATGAAAAATAAAGTAACTTAAACTTCAGACAGAGAAATATTAGTGAGATAATAGATAAATTTCTAGTTACAAGGAAGATCCTCATAACCTATATCAAACAATAACTTATTGACCTTATAAAAACAGTGTATCTAAAAGTCATTTTTTCTACAAACTTTAAATATAAAAATATATAATGCATCGTCTTTCTCCCAGGAGTTACAAGATAAACGGAAATGGAAATGTCAGTCAAATTCCCTTTATTCTTAATGTTCTTCAATAAGATGTCTTTTACCTTATTGAAAATATTAACATTTTTCATAATCATAGCTGCTTTTCTGCTCTTCAAAAAGAACACTCACACATTTGCTCTCTCCTGACCTTCGTAAACCAGCTAAAGGGCAACTGATCATGAGTTCATAGAGCATCATTTGCTAAATACACCAATTGAAAGTAATGTTTGCTCCATGTGAAAGGCATTTATCTACCCATCCATCAACCCTAAGTACTGTTCTTCTAGTATGTATGAAGATGCTAGGAAAATACACGGTATCCTCCAACTTAGTTTTCTTCAATGCTCAGAGGTTCTTTCTCCTTTTTTTGGGGAAACTTACTGGGAAGGAATGCCTGATTTTATACCAAGCAGAAAACTGGCTCATGCATATGTCCTTTTACTCTTGTCTGTCTCATTTTCTAGACCTCAGGCCTTAAGCCCACGCTTTCTTATTTAAAGGCAGACTTTCTGGCATTATTATGGTCTTCATTCTGTATTTCTAAAACCATATTTCTACTGAACATCTCCATATATTTCTTACTTTGGTTTTCTTTTGCATGCATAGAAGTGCACTAAATTTATGTAGGCTTCTTTCCTAATAAGCCTTGTCCTGTGACCAAAGGGTCTTCTCCCTTTGTGCTGCATGCAAGTAACTCCCATTTCAAAATCTCATCTCATGGGCCACTCAGTTTTCCCTCTTACATTTTTTGATAGGTCATTTTTAAAATATTTGTGAAACTTAAGTTTGAGGAAACATTTACTTCTTTTGGGCATGACTAAACTAATAAATCAAAAGATGGTTACCAAGAATAATGAGGATTTCAGCTGAACATGCTTAACATTATTGAAGGCAAATTTCTATTAAATATTGACTTCTCTTTATTTTTTACACTGAGACTTGGCCTTGTACATTGTTTTAAATATTTTTTGTTCATTCATAAGCTTTGTTCATTGTTCTGTTAATGTGAGGTTGCTAGATAGTGTAGGTAGCTACACCATTCAATTTGAAAGGGATCAGTTCAGAAAAATTAGGCTTTGTCATATGTGTAATTTTTAGAAAATTTTATTTATAACTATCAAATCAGTGAATATTTGAGGTATGCATTCCTTAAATAAAGCTTTAAAATTTTCCTTCCTAACCCTAGGATTACCAGAATGAAGAATACTAACCCTTGTCTGTTTTTATTATTTACATTTAATTTCTTTTCCATTAGATTTAGAGTATGCTAAAGATAAAACTATATTTTTATGAACAGTAATTAAATTATATTAACATCATCTGGTAACTGTTGTTTTATCATATATTTTATTTTATTATTTTTTATCATATATTTTAAACAATACCTTTATAATGTATGATATTACTTTATATCTGTTTATTTGAAAATATCTTAACATTCTAGTTTTATGATGTTGATTTTTTGCAGTGTAAGCAAATCATTATCATTGGTTCTCATTATTCTTTATTTTCTTTATAAAATTGAAAATAACTTCATACAATAAAAGACGTGTTTAATATTATATTTAAAAACTGATTATGTGAAAATATCTGTGGCAATGTTGAGTCATCTAATTAAGGAAAACTATATATCTTTATATCTCTTCTTTTGCTTTCATTAAGTTGTGTAGTTCTATTCACTTATTTCATATGTATATATAATATGTATGTGATTGATCCAAAAGATTTTTCTTTTATTGAGCCTGGAAAATGTTTTAAATAGTAATTTAATACTAGTGACTTTTATGAGGTATTACAGTGGTTTTTCTACTTTTTATCTTATAACATAAAAATTATTTTTCAGCTCATTCTGTTGAATTTTCAAACCATGTACTAGGAAATGGTCATTATTCTTTTTTTTCAAAATCATACTTTCTAATATGATGATTGCGATTATTGTTTTATTGTGTTTTTTAGAAATAGTAGAATGATGTTGGTGGTAAATGAGTATTCTTCCTTTTTCTTACCTTGGTGCTGACGTCCTTGTCATATTCTTTATCTTTAAATGTTGTGGTAAGTTTCTAACAGATAATCTTTACCACAGTAAGAAAGTTATCTTCATGATTTCTTAAAGCTGTATTAAGCAAATGCTAGTTTAAATACAAAGCATAAATATCAGTTGAGTATTACTCTTTGCCTTTTCTAAACCCCACTAATGGTTTTATTTATTTTAATTAATTAAATTGATTGGTACATTTTTGGTATTCATAATGCTCACATCCATTATAGGGAATTTATTCTAATTTTACACATATTAAAGAAATGAGTTATATTTTCTTACTTTCAACCATGTTTTCATTCTTCAAAAAAACCTAAGCCACTGTGTTCTTGTTTGAATGGTAAATGCTCATTTAAGTGGGCTGAACATTTGTTTTTCTTCAATTTTAAATGAGACTTTATTCTCTTTTTGGTGATTTTTTTTCTGAGCTAATGATACCAAGATAATGGTTAATTTTATAATAATTTAGTCTTTTTCCTATGTCTTGAAACAGTTTACAAAAACAGAAATTAAGTGTCATGTGACTATTTACTAATTACATAAGATTATAAAGTTCCCATGAGCTTTTAAAGTGTATCTGACATCTTTTTGTCACCATTATAAAATGACTTAGCTTTTAACAGTTCTTGAGTTAATTTAGCAAACAAATCTTGAATGTATTAACTAAAATTGTCTGTTTCAAATAGATATATTTAAAAAGTTGCTCTTTTTCTGTTTATTTCATAAAAAAATTCATAACAAAATAATAAGAGAACTATAGTTGACATACTCTGAATTATTATCTTCAAATATTTGGAGAACATGACAAAAAGATTCTTACAAAGAAGAAACAAACAAAAATTACAAAACATTTTTTCTGTAAACTAAGATAAACTAATAGTATAAATCAAACAAAGTAGCATATATGTAGTTTCCAACTTACTTTAAACATGTTTACAGTATTTTCTACTATTTATTGTATAGTTTCATTTGTTCATCTGTTTTTTTATTTAATAGTGCTTGAGTTTGACTTTTTCAATTTATACTGTATAGACAGAATTGCTCTAAATCACCCAGGCTGGCCTCAAACTTGTATTCCTGCCTCAACATCCAAAATAGCTGGGATTACACCTGCATACGTTACTTTCTTTTTGAGATCTAATACTTATGCATACTTATGGCACACATTATGACAATTCAATGCATGTACACAATGTAAACAATAAAATCAGGGTAATATGCTATTTCATATTTTCAGGCATTAATTATTTTTACATTTTTTTAAAATTTGCTACTCTTATAGGTACTTTGAAATATAGTTTAGGTTATTTTAATCTATGGTGACCTCCTGTGCTGCAGGACCACAAACACTCTCTTAAATCTGTGTTTTGAGAGATTTTACTGAAATTCTTTCTGTTCTCCCTACCTGTAACCATTTCCTGTCTCCAGTGACCACTACTCTATTCTGTTCTACAAGATTGTCTTACAGTTTCCAAAAATGAGTGAAAACACAGGGTATTTTTCTTTTCATGTCTGTGTTTCACTTAACATAATGTCTGCCCATGTTATTACAAATGACAGGATTTCGTGTTTTCAGAATCTCACTGAATGATATTCTACTGTATGTCTTTTTGCACAATTTTTATTCATTATTCCACTGAAAGGCCTCCAGGCTGATTCCATATTTAACACTCATAAATAGTGTTAAACATCAGAGTATACATATTTCTTGATAGAATGATTTGAGGTCCTTTGAATATATGCATAGTTGATGCACTGGATCATATGCTAGTTCTCTTTTTAGTTTTCTGAGAAACCTCCTTCATATCCTATGGCTCATGAACCATGGTGGCTGGTGCCACCCATCCTAGTGACACCTATGCTAATCGTGACAGATACGGGCACATCTTCTCCTTATCCCACACCAGTGCTGCTGTGCTAGCTCTTGTCACAAGCCTCAGCACCATCAGGCCTGACTCCTTGGAGCCTCAAGGCACAAAACTTTGGAAGCCTAAGCTCCAATGAGAGCCATGCAACTACCTTAATGAAATACTGCAAATGTAGACCACTGAGATATCCTTGGGTGCTGCTGACATCATCAAAGATGAAAAAAAATCGCACAAAGACTATGCTTTTGAGCTCCCTTATAACCAAACTCAAACCTATTCAACTGAATATTGTATCTTATCTCAGTGAAAAACTGTCCTACAAAACTTTGTTATAAATTGGCAGAAATGAACATTACACCCACATGTGCAGGCATAAAGAAACATGAAAGGAATCATACCATCTCCAAAGAAGAGAAATAATTTCCTGGAAACCAATGTCTATTAAAGGAAATGTATGAAATGCTTAAGCAATAATTTAAAATATTAATCCTAAGGAAATGCTATGAAATGGAAGAGAATTCAGATAAACTGTACAAAGAAATAAGAAAGGCAATTTATGCTATTTATGAAAACTTTTAAAGAAAAAGAAATAAAAAGGAACCAACCAGGAAATTAAGGCTATAAAATCAATGTAGAAAAGATCATGGTTCCCCAACGAAGTAGGACACCATTCTTAAACACAGCCCCCACCTAGTCATCCATGTGGATTTTTTTCCCCCTGACTTAGGAAATGCCACTCCAGAGATGTCTTTCCCATTAGGCAAAGTGTCAAACATTCACTAAATCCCAGAGATAGAGATTACCTCTCTTCCTTGCCCAAGATGGAAAGAAACCCACACCTTTTGGACACTATTGACCCATTCTCCCCAAATTTAGCTGAAGGAAAACAAACTGTCAACTGAAGTGCATTCTCATTTCCCAATCTGAGATAGGATGTTTTCAGTTCTTCTGGGAAAATATACAGAAAGGGAATAGCTGGGTCAAATGGAACCTCTAATCCTATTTTTTTGAGGAATCTATGTGCAGATTTGCACAGTGGTTGTACCAGTGTACACTCCCACCAACAGTGGAGAAGCATTTGTTTTTCGCCACGGCTCAGCCAGAATTAATTTTTTGTTAATTTTTTGATGTTAGCCATTCTTTCTGGAATGAGATGGAATCTCAGTGCAGTTTTAATTTGCATCTCTCAAATGACCAATGGTGTTGAATATTTTTTCATGTTTTTATTTGCCATTTGCTTTTCTTCATCTGAGAAGTGTGTATTTATCTAAAATGCCCATTTTTGGAATTGGTCTTTAAATTTGAGGGGCCTGGTTTTTTTTTTTTTAATTCTTCACACATTCTAGATAAAAGTTCTTTGAGAGAGTTGCCAAACTCTTTTTCCAATCTGTGGATCTTCTTTTAACTTTGTTGGTGAATTCTTTCAGTGTGAAAAAACTTTTTAATGATATAAGATCCCAGTTGTTGATTCTTTGAAGTACTTTCCGTGCAGTTTGTTTTTTGTTCATGAACTTTTGGCCTACTCCTATGTCCTTGAGATTTCTACCTGTTTTGTCTGTAGGTTTAGTGTTTCTGTCTTAATACTTAGATCTTTGATCCATTTTGACTTTAGTTTAGTGCATGATGATAGACATGGGCCTGCTTTTAGTTTTTAGCATGTGCAGAGCCAGTTTTTCCAGCACCATTTATTAAAGAGACTATCCTTCTTACAGTGAACATGTTTGGCCCCCTTGTCAAAGATAAGGTAGGTGGCTGAGTATCTTTGTATTGTCTGTATCTTCTGTTCTGCTGCATTGATCCTCAGGGTTTTCTTTTTCTTTTTTTTTTTTTGGCCAGTACCATTCTGATTTTATTATAGCAGCTTTTAGATATACAGAATGATCACAATCATCCTAAAGAATTTATGCCTGCCCATGATATAACTTGTGTTCTATCCCCATTCTCCCACTCTCCCTTAAACCTTTCCTCCTCTCCCCATTTAAAAAGCTTTATTTCCATGTTTTCCTTCTTTTCTCATTTATTTCACTTTTCTTTTGCCTCCTCTCTCCCTTGTTCCCCTCCTTCTTTGAACATTTTCCTCCTATTTCACAATACCTATCATACATTTTGGGCCTTATTTACACTTTTGGTTTCTCACACCGTGAAAAACAATGGGGTATTCACACGTGTGTCCAAGTCATTTCACTTAAGAGTTGTACTCAAGGTGCATCCATTTTCCCAGAAATGTCTCAAGCATATCATTCTTTATGGCAGGTTATTACTCCATTGCATGAAAACTCACATCTTTATCCATTTACCAGTTGATGGGCACTTGGGTTGTCTCCAAGATTTGGCTATTACAAACTGTGCTGCTATTAAACATAGGTGGAACAAAATTAAAAGAGAAGTAGTATTTCCAAATTGATTCCTGGAATCTTGCATTACCCTAATTCCCAAACCAGAAACAGATCCAACCAAAATAGCAAACTATAGACTAGTCTTTTAAATGAACATAGATGCAGATACCCTCAGCAAAATACAATGGCACCTTGGCTCACAAACTTAATTTGTTCAATGATTCTAGAAAAGATGCTTATTTGTGTTAGTGTGGGAAAGATGGCTGTGGTTATATTTGTTGCCCAATATTGAATTTGCAAACAAAATAAAATAATATGTTGGAATTAACCTTATCAAGGAAGTGGAAAACCTCTATAATGGAAACTATAGTACTCTGAAAAATGAGACTGAAGAAGACATCTGAAAATGGAAAAATATCCCTTGTTCATGGATAGGTAGGACTAATTTTGTCAAAACAGTCATACTGTCAAAACCGATATACAAATTTAATGCAATTGAAATAAAAATAATGATAGAATTCCTCACAGAAATGGATAAAACAATACTAAAATTCATATGGAATTAGAAGAGACCCAGGATAATAAAAGCAATCATGGGATATAAGAGCAAAGCAAAAATCACAATCCCAGACTTCAAGTTATACTATACAAAGCTACAGTGACGAAAAAAGCCTCATATTGGCACCAAACAGACATATAAATCAACAGAAGAAAATAGAGGATGCAGGACCAATTCTAGGTTCATTCAGATATCTGATCTTTGCAAAGGGTCTAAAGACATATTCTGGAGAAAAACTAGCCTCTAAGACATAGTGTCAGGAAAAATGGCTATTCACATATAGAAGTTTGAATCTAGACCATATCTCTCCTCATGATTCTAAGCTAAAATAAAAATGGATTAAAGACATAAATGTTAAAATAGAAACACAATATGCTAGAAGGTAAAGTAGTTTAAACTCTTGAAGACATAGGCATAAGCATGGGCTTTCTGAAGAGAACCCCCATTGCACAAAAAGCATCAAGCATTAACAAATGGGATGATATAAAGGCAAAACGTTTCTGTGTTATTGCTTCCCTTGTTTTCTGTTCTGCTTTTGTTTTTTTTTTTCTTTAAATAAAAAAGAAAAAGCGCTGGCAGAAAGACTTCTCCCTCATAGCATTGTTCAGAAATAATTAAATTAAATCACTTGTTCTTTTCGTGTGATTATGGAGGCCATTGGAATAAAAGGGTAATCTTTCATTCTGTTAGTAATATAAAACATAATGCTTACCATAGTAAACTTCTGGGACAATAGTTTATGGTCCACTGCAACATAACCTTGCATGAATTACATTGCATTTGAATTGATTTTATCCACATTTTTCAACTCTCTAGTCATATTCTGCTTTCTTCACTTTAAAAAAAAGTTAATGCAGATAGATGTATGAGATGGAAGGCACAAAATGTTATATGTCTGAATATTTCCAGATAGGAGCACTGGTTTCATTTGGATGTGGCTGGGTGCCCAAGCTGTCTATGCAGTCCCAGCCCTAGCAAAGATTTTAGAAGGTCAACCAACCTTTAGAGCAGAAGCAATGGCTATTTTTGTACCACAAATGCCTTGGTTTCATGTTTATTTGTAAAATTCTGGCAGCTATTTTGAGATGTTTCTGAGTTGCAATAAGAAACATTATGTCCATGAATTTGAAAAAAAAGAGAGAAAAATTAACAATAAAAATGATTTTAAAAAGTTTCTGCACAGCAAAGGAAACAATCAACAGAGTGAAAAGTTAATCTATAGAATGGGAACATTTCTGTCAGCTATTCGTTGAACAGAAGACTAATATTTAGAATATGTAAAGAATAAAAAATCAGAACTTCCAAAATAAAAGATCTAATAAAAGTGGGCCACTGAGATAAATTGACACTTCTCAGAAAAATTACAATTGCCCATAAATATATAAAGACTTTTCAACATGCTTGGACATTAGAGAAATGCAAATTAAAACAAAACTGAAATTCCATTTTACATCCAGTAAGAGTGGTTATCCTCAAGCAATCAAATAGTATACTGGCAAGTTTGCAGAAAAAAGAACCCTTCTCCATTATTGGTAGGGATATAAACTATTACTACCGTTATAGAAATCAGTATGAAGATTTCTCAGAAAAAAAAACTTAGAAATTTCCTTTGACTCAGGTAGCTTCTCATAAGAGTTAAGGACATCATATTACTGTGATAAGCACATACCCATGTTTATAGCAGCACAACTCCTCATAGCTAAATCTTGGAAGTAGCCTCTACGTCCACCAACGATGAATGGATCAAGAAAATAGGGTATTTGGAGTACATAATATATTACTACTAGTCTGACATAAAGAAGGATAAACTTGAGTCACTTGTGGGAAAATGGATGCACCTCAAGACCACAATGTTAACTGAAATAAATCAGATGCACAAGCATAAATATCACATGGTTTCTCTTTTATGAGAAACTTAAAGCATGAGTAATTAAATAGCAAAATAAATGATAGCTGATAGCAAATTGGGAGATAGATCTTTTGCAAAAGGGAGGGGGGACGGAGAGATGAAGGGACGAGGCTGGAATATGAGAGAAAGAAGATAAAACCATTAAGATGTGTTATGTCCATGTACCAGCTCCCCATGATGAATATAATCATTAGGTATTGCAAACACATATCAATAAAAATTAAAATTAAAAGAACTAAAAGGTAAAACTCCTGTTATTGTAAAGAAGAAATCATCTTGGTTCTGATACAGTGTCAGTCCTGATTTTTATTTTAAAATGATATATAAATAGATAAATAACTAGATTATCTCATCAAATGCTAAGTTCATCAAAATTCTAACCTGGCTATTTTAACAGTTTTGTCATTCACAATTCTGATTGTCCTCAAGAGCATTTACAGTCAGATTCATGGAGAAGATTCTATCAAATACTACTAACAAATTACCTCTTGTTTTGATCGTCTTCACCACCATGAAGAGGAAGGAACTGGTGTGCCTGAGGTGTGGATTTATTAATGAAAGGTCATCATCTGGAAAAATAACTGTAAACTTGGGATTTAAAGCAGAATGGACTTTGCCAATGCCCCCCTAGTAGCACCAGCAAAGCTTGTAATCTTGTACCTATTTTGTGTTGGTATCACTGGGAGCCGTGAAGATCGTGTGCCAGAGCACGTCGTTGCAGTGCTTGACGGGGACACAGTGTGGAGGCTGTACAGTGACAGGGAAGATATTGGAAATGCCACGAGGATCATGCAGGTTGTGGACATCACCTCCTCACAATGGCCATGAAGAACACAGTTGTCCAAGCTCCAAGCCATGGGCAAGGGAATGATAACGTTTACCTACTATCTCCTCCTGGGCTTCTCCACCTGAAAGTCCAATCTGATGTCCTGAAACGGGCAAGTATAGATGGATGCCATCATGGGAGAAGTCTCTGAATGGTTTGAGGGGATCCAGGGTGAGGGTGATTGCAGTTGAGATGTTATCCCAGCCAGAGTCCTCTAGGGCCTGGGGGGATTTGGATGGGCACTTTGGCCTGCCTACTGGTCACTGCTCTCTGAAGTTGTGTTGTTGTTTGAAAGATGTGTACTGTTTCATTTTTTGCTTTGCACAAGTCCAAGTCATTAAACTGCAACAGAAAAGTATTTCAATCCTCTAACAGTCTGGTGACTGAATCTCCTTGATCTTGAAGACATAGCCAAGGTCAGCAAAACTAGCCATGGCACTGACGTTGATCCTAAAGGTCCCTAGAGGTGGTTGGCTGCTGATGGACAGCTTCAGATTCTCCAGGGAATTGATGCTGAAAGTTATTTTGATGAGCACCAACCTGCCCTGCAGGCAGCTGCTCCCCGGGAGGTCTTCGCAGACCTCCAGGTGCTCTGAGCTCACTCACAGCAGCGCAATAGGGCCCAGGGCCACTGGACACCTTCTCCCTGGTGTGCTGGGGGCAGCATTCAGTCCACAGGAGTGACAAGAGGGACCAAAGACTCATCCAGCTCCCACCA
>PVLA01013470.1:0-36687 GCA_004027455.1 Hydrochoerus hydrochaeris
TTTCTTTCTTTGTTTTAGAATTCTGTATTGTTGCTACCTTTTTTTCTGTTTTGCTTTTTTTCCTTCTCTTTAAATAAAATTTTTAAAATGTAAAAAAATTGAAAGTAATACAGAATTTCATAACAAAATAATAGGAAACAAAAAATTGCTACCATAATATATCTTGTTATCTTTGAAATAGCTGCCCATGCATCAGATATAATAAAATAAAACAAAATAAAGCAGAATAAAACCACAACAAAGCAAAACAATGAAAATGATACAGGACTTTAAAACAAAATAGTGGGGAGTTAACACTACCACTTTCAAATGGAAATTCCTGATAGTTGCTGTATAGCATATTGTTATCCTCTAAATAGATGCTCAGATTACTGGCTTTAGGCATGCAAAATCAAACAATACAAGCATTAAATTATTATTTTACTTCAGTGACTATCATCTCAGCCTGTGTTCCTCTGAATCAGCTACTTGCTTAAAGTCGAAGGGGTGTCTTAGCACTTCTTGCATACTAGCTGGCTCATAGGAAGGGGTTAGCTTCTTCATGGTTCTCTTTCCTGCCCACATGGCTGCTGTCTTTGGATGTTTTAAGACATTTTCTTTATCAGTGGTTCTCAGCAATTTAGTTATGATATATATGTTTATTGAGCTATAGTTTCTTGGGTGTTGGATTTGTAGTTTTCATTACATTTGGGAAGCTTGTGGCCTTTATGTTGTCAAATACTTCTTCTGTCCCCATGGCTCCTTCAAGTACTCCAATTACATTTGTATCATACTATTTGAAATTGTTCCACAGCTCATAGATACTTTTTTATTTTTAATTTTTTCTTCCATGTCTGATTTTGGGTATATTCTCTTGCTGTCTTCAAATTTACTAATATTTTCTTTTTCAGTATCTCACATACTTTTAATCTCATCTGGTATATTTTTCATACCAGACATTATAGATTTCATCTTTTTAAATTTGAGTTGTACTTTTTATATCTGGATTATGTCTTGATTACCTTTTCTTAACTTTTGGAAAAAGTGGAATGTAGTTATTATAATTAATTTAATGTTATTTTCTGCTAATTCTGATACCAGTTATTTCTGGCTGAGTTTTGAATGAATTTTTGCCTCCTTATGTATTACGTGTTAAATTTCTTGCTCCTCTGAGTGCTTGATAATTTGAGGAGAACAAAATCTCCTTTAAATGATTATATATATGCTTATATATTTAAGACAGTAGATTATATTGTATGTTTTATCATATGAAACATGATGTTTTGAATACATACTTTGTGAAACTGCTCAATCTAGTTAATTAACAAATGCATTACTCACATGGTATATGATATTCATTCTCTTTACATTTTTAAAAAATGCAATATATTGGGCTGGGGTTTTAGCTCGGTGTCGTAAATGCCTGCCTGGCAAGTTCAAGGTTGTGAGTTCAATTGCTGGCACCACCAAAAAGAAAAAACGAACCAAAAAAACCCAATATATTGTAATTAACTATAGTCATCTTGCTGCACATTAGATCCCTTGAAATTTATCCTTTTCATCTAATTGAAACTGTATATCCTCTGCCAAGACTTCCCATAACTGCCTCAGGTTTTGATAACCACTACTATACTAATTCCAAGGATCAACTTTTTTTTAAGACAAGATCCTGTTAGGTTGCTAAGTCACCCAGGCTGGACTTGATCTTCTGACCTTCCTACCTCAACCATCTGAAGTGCTGGGATTACAGGTGTGAGCCACCACATCCAGCAAGATCACCTTGTAGTATTCTATGTATATGTGATATCATGTGGTATTTAGCTTATTCTGTGAGTGGCTTATTTTACTAAATGTTCTCCAGATTCATCCATGTTGTTACAAATGACAAGATATCTTTTTTTTTTAAGTGGAGTAGTATTCAATTTTTTTTTATTCAATCATCCATTGATGGATACTCAGGTTGGTTCCATCTCCTGGCTGTTATGAATATTTTATAATAAATAGAGGAGTGCAGATGTCTTTTTGACATACTAATTTTACTCCCCTTGAGTATAAATGCACTAGAAAGATTGCAGGATCATATGGCCATTCTACATTTAATTTCTTGAGTAACTGTCATGCTATTTTCCATTGTAACTGAAATAATTAATGCTTGGTAGCCTCTTATTGAATACTAGATATTAGAAAATTTACCTTGTTGGATGCTGCATTTTTTTTTACTATGGTTACTATTTGAATTAAAGTCAACATCTTGAAGTTGTAATATTCTAAATTTTTATTGATACCAGCTAACTTCAACAATATTAAAAGATTCTGCTCCTTTAGACCTCTGTCCCAATCCTTTTCAGTTTGTTGACTTATAGTATTAAGTTTTTGCACACTGTGTGCCCAAAGACATAATTTTAATAATTAAGAAAACTAACAATTGTTTTAAATGTATTTGTTTCTTAACTTACCATCTGTGTACAAACTATTGTTACAAAACTACTAGTGTTTAGGCTAGTACTTTTTAAAAAAATACAGATGGCTCTGTATTAAATGTTTCCATTTAGTATTTTTTTCACTTTATGATATAAAAGTAATACACACTCAGTAGAAACTGTATTTCAAATTTTGAATTTTGATTCCAAATCCTACATAACAATGTTATTATAATATAGGCTTTGTGTTGGATAATCTTGTCCAATTGTACTTTAATGTAAATTCTGAACATGTTTAAGATTGGCTGGGCTCAGCTATGATTTTTTTAGGTTAGGTATATTAAAAGCATTTTTGTCTTATGATATCTGCAGCTTACAATGGATTTATCAGGATATAGTCCCACTGCAAATTAAGGAAGATCTATATGTGTCTTTTAAGTCATGTAGAAAAAAGAAAGTATGGGTAAAACCACTGTAACAATGACAGTAGTTTCTATAGTTGTTCACACATTTCCTTTGGGGAGATCTTTATTTCTTTCCTATTGTTTTGTAAGTTTTTTGTTGAAAATGAGACATTTGAATCTGATAGTACTATAACTCTGGAAATCAGATTGTCCCACTTCCATGGGGTTCCTGTTTTTGGTATTGTTTAGTTTTCTTTTTATTGTTATAGGCTCTTCCTGTGCCAAAGGCTAGCCTAACATGTAAATTTAAATCTTCTCAGGTTTTTTCTGAGTTTATGCTTTTGCGTGGATGTGTATGGTCACTTACTGATTTTACCATTTTTAAATGTTCTAGCCTTTATTACGTGGCTCCCAAAATAGGGGAAATGAAAGGAGAAAAGCTAAATTATTATTTTCAATCCCTTGGAAGCCACTTCAGACAGAGGGGAGGTACTTGGAGCTACAGAGATATGATGGCCATCTGCTTCTTTATCTGAAGTTTGGTGGTCAGCAGTGGCAATCAGAGATTAGAAAATGAATGCCCAAAATATAGAGATCAGGGTTTTAGGCTTTAATTTTTGTGTTTTTTCCCACCCTAACTTGTTAAAGTCATGTACACACAGGCTGCTCTGGGAACCTAAGCACAGGACCTGCCATGGGGCTGAACTTGGCCGAAATTTTCCATGCGAGCCTTCTTCTAGAATTTCCAGGCTTTTAATAGATTCTAGAATTCCAACATAATTAAATCAGGAGGATTCTGATAGAGTTAGGTGGAGAGAAAAATTCCTAGTGCTTTTTAATTGTATCATTTTTGGGGGGGCTCATTCAATGAAGTATTAATTTTACATAATGTAATTCCAGAATTTCAATTTTATCATTTTTATAGCTTACAACTCTCTACATAAATGCCCATTTATTTTATTTATTTCTAAAAATTTAAATATATTTATAACACTTGTTATAAAGTTCTTGTTGGCCAGTATCTGCAGTTGTATCCTTCAGGGCATCTATCTATATTGGTTGTGTTGTCTTTTTAATATAATCATTTTTAACCCCTGCTTCTTCAAATGACTCATAATTTTTTTTATTGTATCCCAACTGTTACATATAATAACAAAGAAGACTAAAATATACTTTTATTTCCCTAGATGAAAACCTTTTGTCATAACTGATCATTCATATAAATAACCGATCATTCACATTTCCTCTTGATAAATTTGGAAAGGGGCTGGGTGACAGGTTTAATAAATTGAGTTCATTCATATTTGGCCCAAGCACCAACCTCCCAGGATACTGTATCTTTTTATTGCTGGACAATGATTGGCTGCAGTTTCAGATATTTTGGATTCATTTTTGCTTTCAACTCTTTCAGAGGACTAGAATTTATTATCATCAGGGTGCATGACTCGGTTTACCCCTCTTTTGTCACTGCTGATTTCTCAGCAAAATTTGGAACTGGGGAGCAAGTGGAGTAGAAAAATACAGGGGAGAATGAGCAGTCAGTGTGTGTCTGCAGCTCTTCTAGACTTCAGCCCTCATGACTTCCCTTGTCCTCTGAAATCTCCGCATCTGTGACAGGTCTGGTTATGCTTAACCGGTACTTGCTCTCTCTTGTATTGAAGTTCTTTAGTTAGTTTGATTCTTGCTGCTTCTTGTTTTCTCCCATAGTTTGTTTTCATGTATGCTTTATAATTTAAAAAAAATTCTTTTTATTTAAAGAGACACAAAAGCATGTAAAGGGTAGAGATAATACAGAATTTCAAAAAAAGATAATAAGAAATCACTAGTTGATAAATTACATATTGTCCTCTTAGAAATAGTTGTTCAAGTTACAAAATTAAAGCATAAAAAAGTAGATATTCAAACAGTGAGAGTGTAAACAGCTATGCATGCATGAATCTCTATATGTATTTCTATCCTTTCTGTATTAGAGGGGAAAACAAAATGTATCAAGACAAAACAAAACAAATTCCTATAAAAACATGAAACCAAAAAGTCGTATAAAACCACAGTACAAGGTGATCTACCATGATTACTGTGTTGTTTCTTATTATCTTCAATAGAATTGTCTATATCATCAGGTATAATTGAATATAACAGTATAATTGAATATGGCAGTACATAACAATATTAGTAAAAATAAAACATTTTAGACAGTATAAAACTTCAAAGGCAGGTAATAATCAAACCAGAGTGGATATTCTAGTGAATCTTGTCATCTTCAGTGCAATTGCCTGTACTCTCAGACTTGATACTATCAATCCTAACAGCTTTGAATAAAATCTATCAATACAAAACAGTGATCTAACAGACCAGATTCGATTACAATCAGTCATGGTAAAACAGGGTAGGTTTTACAGAGCTTTAGATTAACTTAATACAAAACGAAGGATGATTACTGTACAATATCCTGTTATTTTTGGGATAGCTGTCTGTGTCCTCGAATCTAGTACAGGTAGAATGACTGGAACAGAATATAATACATCTAAGCAGAGTGGTGTGAGTAATGTGGGTTTTAAATCCTGGTGCACTATTAACAATATAGCATATCAAGGCCATCTATGTTAGAGATTCTAGTTGTCCTTCTCTGCCTCATTTCTGCTATACTATTTTTCTGCCTTTGTTTATCTAGTTTTCTCCTTCATTCTACTGCCTGCCCCATTCACTGAGGCCTTTCTGCCACTGTTCCTAAAATCCTGGTATTTTTTTTCTCTCTCTCTAGAATGTCCTTCAGTATTCTCTGTAGGGTTGAATTGGTGGTCACAAACTCCCCCAGTTCCTCTTTGTCATGGAAGCATCTTGTTTCTCCATTAATTTCTAGTGACAGTTTTGTAACATACATCAATCTGGGCTGGAGGTTATTTTCTTTCAGGGCTTGGAATATTTCACTCCAAGCTCTTCTTGATCTGATGGTCTGTGTTGAGAAGTCAGCTGTGATCCTGATGGACTTACCTTTATAGGTAATCTGTTTCTTTTCTCTGATGACTTTTAATATTCTGTTTTTATATTGAATTTCTGGTATCTTGATTATTATATGTCTGGGTGTAGATCTGTTTTGGTTGTAGGTGGCTGGAGTTCTGTATGCCTCACATAACCGAATGTTATTTTCTTTTCCCATGCTTGGGAAGTTTTCCTTAATTATTTCCATGAATAGCCTTTGTAATTCACCTCTGCTTCTTCATTCATATTTCTTATTCTTAAATTGTAGATTCTCTTGTCATCTTCTAGCCTTTGTATTGTTACTGCTTGTTTCCTTGTTATTTTTAAGAATCTTTCCTTTCATGATCACATGTTGCAAACTTATCTTCAAGTTTTGATAGTCTATCCTTAGTTTCTTTTAAGGTATTTTGCCAGCTTTCAATGGAGTTTTTAATTTCCTGGTAGTCTCTTTGAATCTGTTTCATGTATTCTATATTTTCTTTATATTCTTTATCAAATGTTTCTCTCCTTTTTTGTGTGTTCTTCCCTTCTTCCATCTGTATCTTCCCGAGAGATGCTTCCTGAGAGCATTTCTTGTATTACTCTACTCATATCTTGCTTCACCTGATTTAATATTTCAGTTTTGAGCTTGTCTACAAGGTTCCAAAGATATCTCTTAATGTCCATTGAAGCCATGTCTGATGTTGTGTGTTTGCCACCCTCAGTCTCCCTTGCTTTTCACTCTCTTGGATCAGTGCTCCCAGGGTTCTGGCTGGGGAACTCCTCCTGCCTCTCTCTCCTGTCATGGCCCTGGCTTCCTCCACACAGGTTACAGTGCAGGTCCTAGCCCCCTTCCCTGTTGGCCACATTTCCTCTGAAGCACGCTGGTGAGGGATCTCTGCCTTCTCCTAACTGCTCTTGTCACTGAGGTGTAAGCAGCGGCTGTATTTGCCTGCCCTTCCCATTGGGCCAACCAAACTTCAGGTGCCTTCACCTGGTTAGTGCTTGCTAGCTAGGCACAGGGAATTGATTTGGGATGGCTCACTGGGTCCCCTTCAGGGGCGTGGCCCAGTCCAAGCAAATCCCACAAATCTGCTCTGGGGAAGGAGCACCCAACTGGTCACTGTCACTCCCAGTTCAGGCTCCTCCTGCCCAATTCCAACTGGTCGCCCATTTGGTCGTGCCCTTCCCGTGGTGAGGGTCTCATTCCCAGCACTGACTGTGGATTAATGAAGGTCCCCTTGCTGGCTCTGCTCTCCATTGGGCTCACCAAACCCCGACTTCAGCGGTGTTATGCTTCCTGTGAGTGGTGGCAGGAACGAGTTTGGGTGGCTCTGCCGGCCGGTGCAGATTCAGGCCTTTGCAAACTTGGTGGGTCGCTGCGAATGAAAACGCTGTGTCCCATAATTTTTAGCTGTTCTAGTTGTAGACCCAACATATTTGACAAGCTTTTTTACGTTTTAATTTCTTCCTGTGTCAAGAGGATCCATTTCCCTCTGTCTGGATCTCTCCAGGGTGTTTTATTCTGGCATATGAGTTGTTACTCCGGGAGGCTTTGTAATTTGTTGCTCACTGATCGGCCATCTTGACTTCCTGCTTTATGATTTTTGATTGTGAGCTCATATTAGCTTAGGAATTATTTGAGGCTTTGATTCACATGTTCATTCCTTCAAGGAGTCATCCATTAGCTACCAGAGTGACACTGTGAGAACACTATGAATAACATTTTTGCTTTGAGTCTTTCAGGTTTCATGAGTCATTTCAATTAGTCCCAATGTCCACTTGAGGACAGGATGTGGTTAAAGATTCTCACAGGTGACTTTTTCTCTTTTGCTAACATATCCAAAACCAAAAGTAACAAAGACAAGGACACTCATCTCTCTATGGTGTCTCTTATCAGAGGTCACAGTTTTATGCAGAGAACCCCTGATTTGACTTCCCTCTTATGGAAGCATTGAGTTTTGCCTTCTGTTTCCAGATATTTATATGTGCTTCTGATGCAAGCACCTGTCTCCAGATATGTAGCCAGTTAAAAATCCAAGCTCCAAGCCCTAGAAATCCATATTTGGACATAGGAATAAGACTGGCATTCATGCTTACCTTTGCAGAGCCCAGGATTCCTTTAGTTTCTCTCTTCTGAGTTTGGTTATGTTTTCTCACTACTTTGTCTATGCATCTAAAAATAAATTTTGATGTTTTTATTGAACATTTGTAGGTGTCTATACCATGACAATTTCTCTGTACACTCAATCCACCATAATGCTTGTAACCAGAATCTAGCATTTCTTTAGATCTATGTTTTTGAGCCAAGTTTTTTTTTTTTTTTTTAAACTGGGGACCACCTGGTTATACTTAAGTGACTTTTCATCTCTGCTTTAATCTATTATGTATTGATCTTGAAGTTTAGCCCAAGAGAAGAGCTTTATTGCCTTGGTTTTCATTTTGCTTTGCTTTTTAGTTTTTTAAAATACCACAGTAAAACCCTGAATGCTAACCATACTTCTCATGCCATCCTGGTATAATGTTTTATGGATGGTAGGACTGTATCAGGGAGCCTGGAGCCAACAGAGAGGAAAGGGACCAGGTTTTCAAAATTCAACTGTTATTAAGGCTCCTAAGCACAGAAATAAACTCAAACATTTGTTTTCTGGCATATCCTTTCCAGCCTCTAAAGAGAAGATCAAGGACTACCCCTGACCTCCCCATTCGATCCGTAGCCTTTAGCTGGCATTTCTGTGAGTGATTTTTTTTTTCATCCAAATGTTCCATGGGGACAACATACTGGAGAGATTTGATGTTGTGTCCCCAGTTACAAGTGCCCATTATGATCTTCTGGAAGCATCCTGAAATGAATCTTTATGCCTCTCTGGGGAAGGTCTCTGTGCTCGTGGACCTGGCCAGAAGCTCATGTGGTGTGCCTAGCAAAGCAGCCACCAAGGATCCTAAAGGGAGCAATTTCTCACAGTGACACTGCCCTTTACGCATGGCAAGGCATACTTACGCCTGTGAATTTTCAATGTTTCTTTCAACAACTCGGTTTAGTAGGAGAGAGGATTGGGAAGGTCCAGTGGGCTAGTTTGGGAGTGGCCTCAAATGTTATTCTAAAGACTGAACTTTATTTCACATTTCACCATCGTTCCTCATCCTGACTCCCTTATCTATCCATCACACCGAATAGGCAAATCTCCCCAGTCCCGTCAGGACGAACCTACAAATCCCTTGAAGTCTGATTTCATTCTAACCCTCCAGCTTCACCTTTCCCTTATTCTTTTTCCTCACCCCAGCCATACTAAACATTAGCTAGTTCTTTCACTGGGTCTAAACTCTGGAACACTTTCCTGACTGTACACCCCTACAATTAACTCTGTGTCTCTGTCTCTGTCTCTCACCCATCAGTCAAGTCACAGCTTACTGAGTCCAGGTCTAGTGTGCCTCCTCAGGTCTAGGAAGCCCTGAGATCACTTCCATTCCACACCTGCTCACTGCTTTGGAATTACTCCATGTTCACCTGCTTCCCCACAAGAATGATCACTCCACAGGCAAAGACTGCCCATCTTTCTCGTTGATGAGTCTTTAAAGCATAGGCTTTTTTTGCTATATTTCTGTTAGTTGCTTAAAGGGTCAGTTCATGAGCACCTATTTTCTCTTGTAGCTCAGCTTTGGTCTTGGGGGGAAGGTTTAGATATGATAGATGCTAAAATACAGTATGAACAGTACTAATATTTCTCAAGTGTTTTACATACATGTAACCATCACAACAAACTCATACATCTGGGACTATGTGGTGATACTATTTTCATCTCTGCTTTACAAATAAGAAAATGGGCTCATGGACAGGTGTACAGCGATTTGTTCAAGGTCATAAAACTCAGAAGTGATGACTTTGGGATTCCACACAAACAGTGCCAGAGATTTGCACCTCTGATGACTATGCAAAGCAACATTGACCCTCAGAGGCTTCTAGGCTGCTTCTTGAGATTACATGGGGATCCCAGGAGAGGGTCCTCAGTGCAGGAATGCTAAGGGAAGGGAAGAGATAGGTGTAATGTGCTGCAGCCTCAGAAACCCTGGGAAGGTAACAGGTTTTGGAAAGCAATGCAGAGCTCTCTGCAGATCCTGGTTACCCCAGACCCCTAGAGGGGAACTCAGAGCTCTTTCATCCAAGTAGCCTGTGACCTCAGGGCAGGAGATGGTGCTGAAACCAGGCTGGAGCTACAGGCTAGAGGCTAGAGTCTCCCAAAAGCCTGAGGTGGAAAACAGCACAGCTAAATGTCAGGGTTTAGGGCCCCAGCCAGGCCTGGCTGCTGTGTCCCTAGTTCTATCATCCTGCCCTGGAAGGAAGAGCAGGGAGAAAATCCACAGGAGCCTTTGGGAGAGCTTCCGCAAAGGGCCCCCCAGCTAGAGAGAAGGAGAAGTGGGGCTCTGTGGCAGCCAGGTCAGGGTGGAGCAGCCTGGGTCTGTGTGGGGCAGCCGGCAGCTGGGCCACCCGGACACCTCTGACAAGCAATTTCCAATTTCCTATGGAATTAAAGTGTAAAAGCAGAGAGTCCGTCACTGTCTGCTGCCTCCTGGGAGGGGAGAGAGTTACTGTTACAGGCTTGAAAAAGCTGAACCTGCTTTTCCCAAACAAAACTGCATCCAAGCAAGCTGCTGGGGAGGACAGTTTTGGAGGCTGGAGCTAGAAGCCAGAGTGCCTGGATCTTTAGTCGCTACCTGCTCGGGTGACCTTGGGCAAGTCCCTTCTCCTAGGGCCTCATGTTCTTCCTCTATGGAAAGAGATATTGGGTGAGGGGAGGCCAGGGGCCCTTCCAGCTCTGAGATGCTACATTCCGTAATAAAGTTGGGTGTGGTAGAAGATGAAGTCTAAGGGGAGAGAGGGAAGGGGCTGGAACCATCCTGGGTTGGAACTGTTAAAGGAACCTCTGTTCAGCCCCAGCCCCAAGGCTCCCAAATCCAGCAACAGAACTGGGATCCACCCAACCAAAATCAGAGAGGGGAAGCCAAGAGCATGAGTAAGGAGAGGCTGGGCCATAAACATGTCATCTGCACAAACATCCAGCCCCCTCTGGGGTCCCATTGGCTCTGCCGGGGGAGGATATTGCTGTTGGGGCCCCTCAGCCACTACCTCAGGCTTATTTGCTTGGCCCAGGGTTTCAGGGTGGAGGCCCAGCCCGACGGCTTAGAAAGAAAACCTGGCTGTGGACGTGGCTTGAGGAGCTGTCTAGAGGGGCTGGGGGAGGCTGGGGCCTCACTAAGGCCAGGCAGCTGAGGGTGGCTGGCCACAGAAAGGAGGCCTTCCGTCCTGATGTAACATAGGGTTTTCTGGGAACGGAGCTCCTGCTTCTCTGGCCCTGACCCCTTTCCAAACTCCGGAAAACTGGCAGCCTGTAGGTCCTTGCTCTATGGTTCTACATAAGCACTTCAAACACAGTTCTTTGTTTTCTCCAAATTGTCTTCTTCGGTCAGGTCCTGGCTCTGTCACCCATAGAGCAAGGTCCCCCAACTTAGTGTTCTAGAAGGGATCACTGACCCTCTTTTTCCCTCATTACTTACCATGTCCCCATATGCACAACCTGACCCTTTCTTTGTGTGGCCCATGGATTGGCCTATTCCTCTCTCTCAATCTCTTTCCCTTTTAGACCTCAGTCAGATTAATCATCATCCATTTTTCATATGGTCCCCTTTTAAATTTTTATTTTTAATAATGAAAACAAAAGCTGTGACAATAACTTGCATTCAAAAATGTATGATGTCCCATTCTAATTCCTTGTCTTCCGTTATCCGAGGGAGCCATGAACCTGCATCCTGTGTTTATTGCTGTGGCTCCCTTTGATGAAATAAAGAGATGGTCTTATCTATCTGCACTCCTAAAGTCTAAATGTACATTTTGCGAAAGGGTTTCCCTGTCTGTGTAACTTGTTGGAACCGACATTTTCCCCACTTACTGTATTATCAAGCAGTACATTGTTTGCAGACATGGCTGCTGTTATCCTGCTTCTATGTCCCTTTTGCAATATAATTTTGAAGTTTCTTCCATCAAGAGGTGGATTTTGTTTTCCTGTGTCTTACATCTGGGCTTGGTTGATGTGTTGCTCTAACATAAGGTGCAGGAGTGGAACTGCACTCATTCTGAGTTTGGGCTTTGCTAAGATTTGCATGTGTCTCTCAAAAGTTCATGTGTTGGAAGCTTAAGCCCCAAATGTATACATTAATGTTAATGATATTTGCAGGTGGGGACATTAGGATGAGATGAGGTCACAATGGTGGTGCTTCCATGATGGCACCAGGGGCTTCATAGGAAAAGACCCCTGAGGTACCAAATCTGCCATCTCACCAAGTGATGTCCTCCACTAGGTGACAACGCAGCAAGACGGCCCTCCCAAGATAGTGGCATCGTGCTCTTGAACTTCTCAGCTTTCAGAAGTATGAGTTAATCAATTTCTTTATAAATTATCCAGACCGTCGTATTAACTTATGGCAATAGAAAATAGACTAAAACAGGCCTTAAAAAGCTGTGCTCTTCCTCATTAACCCGAAAGCTCCCAAACCTTGGATTACCTTGGGTGATGAGAAATATGTAGCTCAGTTGCCACCACTGTCTCAAGGAACACCAGTCAGTCCTAAGAAACACAGCCTCTTGGCTGACCCCAGTGACCTGAGACTCATAAGAAAGCCCAGCCCAAGCCAGAAAAACCATGTAGCTATGTCCAGTCTAATATGTCTACACAATGAATTGTGAATTAAATATGTAATTGACACTTAAACTGCCAAATGTGTAGTGGTTTGCTACATAGGAAATGATCCACTCAGATTCTACCTTACTGTTGCATGCTGCTGTATTTGTTTTCACTGCTATCTAATCCTCCATTGTATGTATACAGTATGGGTTAGTTACCCATGTTCCTGTTGATGGATAATTGTGTTTCTGCTATTGAAAGTGTACAAGAGATTACCACTCTTTCCTAAACTCACAGCCTGATAGGAAGCCTTGAACCTATTCTTATTGTCCCAGAAGGAACAATAAAAAATGGAAAAGAGAACAGGGCATTCCCCTGCTTAAAATCAATCAGTGGCACTCCTCCATCCTCAAGATTAATTCCACTGGCTTTATCTGATATTCAAGGGCCTCTGTGACCAGGTGTGTGTTGACATATTTACCTTTATCTCACTTCCCTGAGAGCAAGCTCTGCCTTTAGCTAGATATGAATTCTTAGACAAATTACTTGCTCTCTTTGTTTTCTCCATCGAATAGCATAGTCTTATTGAGGGATTAATAAGTTAATGTAATCAAAGCTTTAGAACATTCCATGGTGTCCTACAAATATTTGCTATTATTGTTGTTCTTAGTGTGGTAAATGTAGCTCAATTGTAAAGCTGATTATTTCCTAGAGTATGTCAGACATCAAGACCTTTGCACATGTCAGTACTACTCAGAAAGTCTGTTTTTTCCTTATTTACCCGGTAGACTTCCCTGTATAGAATTTGCTTGGGTGTCACTCAGTTCTATTCTTCCCCTGCTTCTCCCTCATCTCTCAGTAGAATTGATCTTACTTTCTTCTGGGCCCCACTGGTTTCTGTACACGTGACTATTACTAGTATAGCCGAGGTCTTTTTACTGAATCGTTTTGAATATGGGGACAAAGTTGCACTCATCCCCTCTGTACCCAGGGCCCGACAGTGCCTGGTTCAGAATAAATTCACAGAGACGCATACCTGGTGAGTGAATGAATGAATGAGTTACCAGCTTTGTTTTCCTGGTGCGATCATTCAGTCATCACTCATCCAACCACATTGTGCAGAGGTGGCTCTGTGGCAGACATTAACATAGCCAGGAGGGGACCCTTGCCTGCAGACCACTCTTAGTCTCATGGGACAGAGATTCCCCTGTGTGCAGGGGCGCAGCTAAGCATGGTTCTGGCTGTCCTGTGTGCATCCCCTCCCCAGCATTAGTAAAGAGAAACGGCTTGCCCTCAACAATTCCACTACCCAAGGAGGGAAGTGAGGCTTTGACCCAAGACCAAGACCAAACAGCTCAAGCATCTGGAACATTTGAGATTCTGCCGTGCGCAGCATGGGAGTTTAGAGAGCTGCAGAGACATGTGCTGGGGCTAGAAACCCTGACAGCAATCTCCACACACAGGCCATCTTGTTCATCCACATAGCCCAGGCCCAGAGTTTGGCACAGAAGGAGTGGTCAGCCTAAATATTTGCCAAACACATGATTAATGAGGAGAGGGACTCTAAAGAAATGAGAAATGCATTTTAACTGCATTCTGCCACATACCATTTGGCGGCCACAGCCAGGATATGTCCCCTCTTTGGCTGCCAATATTTTCCGGCATCCTATCCAACTCTCATATCCTGTGAAGATACAGAGATGTAGGCTGCAGGCTATGCCCTCAGAATGCTCCTTGACTGACTCTCTCTCTTTCTCTCTCTCTCTCTCTCTCTCTTTGTGTGTGTACATGTAGCCATATTTCAGAGCTGGGTTTGGAAGTGTTAATAACAACAACAACACAATAAATATCAGTTTGAAAACTATTGTTCTGTGCTGGGACAGATGCAAAGTTCCAAGTATTTTACATGTGGTAGCTTGTTTACCCTCACCCAAACTGTACAAGGTGGGTAATATTATTGCCCCCATTTATCAGATAGGGAAACTGAAGTTCCTGAGGGTGAATATAGGGTCTCATAGCTAATGAGTTGTAGATACAGGATTTGAAGCAATGTCTCTGTGTTAGTCAGCTTCATGTTGCTACAACAAAATACCTTACATGCTTATGAAGTAAAGAGAGGTTTATTTTGGCTCATGGCTACAGAGCTCTAAATCCAACATTAGATGCCTCCTGTGGTTTGAGCTTCTGGACATGGGAGCATATTGTGGCAGAAATGTCTCTTAGAAGAAATATGTATATTCTGAGCTAGAAAGCAGAAAGGAGTGGGCATTGGATTGTACAGTACCCTTTGAGGGCACACTTTCAAAGACCCAAAGACCTCCCATTAGGCCCCATACTGCCACTTCCCAGTACTGCCTCCTTGGAGACCAAACTTTTACATATGGACTTTGGCTGGGAGCGGGGCACTCAGCCACACTGGATGCTGAGCTCTATGGCTCTATGGCCTCCCATTAGGAGTCTTCCCTCAAGCTTCTGAGCACACAACTTTCTGCCACCTGAGGTAGCTTTTGGTGAGGGAACCTGGCTAGGATTTGAGGGATGATGAGGCCTAGGCTAGTGGAAGCTCAGGGTGGGTAAGGATCGAGCGTTCAGCTTCACTGCCTCTCCAAGCGCCTGCTTACTGGAGCCAAATCCCCCATGCGAAAGACCTGGCTTGGACTTTCCTGGGTGTGTATGTGAGGTTTTGCTTTGCTAAGCAAAAGGTTTCCTGCAGTGTGCTGGACTGTTCCTTTCTGGCCAGGGCTAATGGGAGGGCAGAGGTCAGCAGAGGCCCTGCTTTTGGCTCACCCTCCCTGAGGACAGATTTCCAGCCAGCCTGAGGGATCCTAACATAGCCTCCCAGCACTCAGGCAGAAGTATGGGACACTATGGTCCCTAACAGAATTCAGCAGCTACAGAGCAGCTGAGAGGGGACCTGCTTAGTGCAGGAAATCCAGCTGCATGAAAGTTTCTGCAGGTGGCTTTTGAAAGGTATGCTGTTTTCTTAGTGCTCAGAGAAAACTGAGAGGGGGAGGGCTGGTCTGTTAGTCAGGTTTCCTGACTGCTCATCCCTCACTCTGCTGCAGTGGGACTGATGTGGAGCTGTTCTGCAAATGCACTCAGTGGACAGACCAGACTGAGGCCTCTCCCGCAGCTGCAGGCTCCCCATTCCAAGGCCCCAACTCAACAGGTCTGATGGAAGGTCTTGGATGCAGCTTCTAAATCTAGTCACCCTGGCTGAGAGGGCCTTTCTGGGCCCCTGGGGGAGGATTTGGATAATGGAGACCTGAGATCCTGCAGCTGATACGCCGATCCTTCCAGGAGGATGGGAGTGTCAGTGAGGCCCCAAGGGCTTCCTTTGCAGATCCAGGGGTCTCCAGGAGAGCAGCTCCCAACTCTGCAGGGACTATCCCTGGAAGTGTCCTGAACTCCGGGGACTCTGGCCAGAGCAGCCTCCATGGGGATTTCTGCACACAGCCCTGACCCTCCGGCGAGCGCGTTGTGGGGGTGGGTGGGGAAAAGCTTGCTCATCCAAGCCTTCGGAAACATCCCCACACACTTTCCTCCAGGCAGGCCCGAGTCACTTTCCAAGTATTTCACTTTCCATTTCTCCTCCAGATCTGGTAACAGGGTGTTCCTGCCCTCTTCCCCTTGCTGACCCCTCTGCCCGGCCCCACCCCGCTGTGTTTCAGCGAGTCCACGTGCTCTCAGCAATCATCCAAAGCCGTGCTCAGCCCTGAAGAAGGCACAGAGGCAGGCGGTGGGCCCTGCAGGGGCTGCAATCATGGCCTTACCCTCGAGCCTAGGGTCACTGGTCCAGGAGACAGGTACAAGGGTCCTCTGTAGAGCTCTGAGGCTCACCTCCCAAGAAAATGTCTTGAGCAACCCGACTCATGGTGTGCTCATCTGTGAAGTGGGGGTTGGACCGTCTGCTTTGGCACATTGTGAGGCTGGAAAAAGACAAAGAGTGTGTTTCAACTGCATATCTGGGTTAATAAATTGGATTTGATACTGCTGTAAGTTTGGGAGGTAGAGATCAACTGCTAAAGCTCTCTCTCTTGGGTGCAGCCTGTTTGTGTCTTTCTAGGCACACAGCATAAGCCTAGGCAGTGTATTGAAACAAAACCAAAGTGAATTCAGGTTATCCAGCTTCCCTGGGGACCCTGCTTAACTCACTCCACCTCTCCGAGCCTGTTACACGTGAAATATGATGTCACATGCAGACAAAAATGCCTCCTTCCTCAAGGGGCCAAGGGCAGGGTTAAGGGACAAAATGCAGGCCCTTGGCACAGAGTTAAGGGACGGTGACAAGTTGTGGTATTTTGCTTTAGGATTAAGGTGATGGCATCGTCTTCTTCCCTCTCTCTGTGGTGGCCTGGAGGCCCTTCGCTGGAAGCCAACTCTGTCTAGGGAAGAAGATGCTGGACATCTTGCCCTGCTCAGCGCCTTCTCCTCCCACTCACCACCACCCTTTTTCTTTTTCCAGTCCACATGAATTTTGTAGTGCAGACATAAAAAAAGTAAAAGGGGAAAGATCCAAAGCCAGAGTGGGCGTCGCGCCCCAGAGCTGCCGACAGTTTGTAGCCTAGATACGTGCAGTGGAGACGCCCCTGGTCTCCCAAGCAGAGCTCCGGCCCACTTTGAAGTGTTGACAACACGGAAAATTGAAAGCATCACAATGCAAATTATCACGTTGTTTTTTCCACTTTGATAGCCGCTACAAAGCATTTTATACAGATGAATCAATACAAACATCTCCTTACAAAGACATCAGGAACAAAAAAGCAGTCAATTTTTTTTTTTTTTTTCCTGAAGAGAAACTGACAAAACCAACAAAGAGATTTTAGCTCTGGCTCACACTACAGCTCTAAGTAACTTGGTGAGTTTTCTGTCCTTTTAACGGTGCTCTGGAAGTCCACTTGCTTGTGTCACATCATCCAGCCCCCAGGTGAATACTCTGCTAGTTAATCAGCACCACAAGATGGGACAAGTTTGTCACAATTATACTACTATTGTCTCATGACTTCATGTGCATGTGTGTATAAGACTATATATAGTATCTGTATATGTGCATATGTGTGTGTATTTTGTGGTTGGTAAAATAAAACTTGCACATTAAGATTAATTTATAACTCATTATAACTCAGTTATTGGCTGGGACTCCCTTTATGTTACAGCAGATGGACTTTTGCATGAAATATTTTCCCCGAGTTGCTATAGAGACGTGCCAACATCTTTCTGCTGAAGTGATTCCCTGCAGGCCTGTTTGCTGTGCCCGGTACCAAATCACTTGCAGGCTCCACCACTTGTAGCCCTCGCAGAGGCTGATTAAAGAGCTTGGGGGCCCTGGGACTCTCTGGCCTCTCAGCTACTGCCACTAGGGATGGGCTGCAGAAGTCATTAGGGCTAGGTGGGGGATGGGGGCTGGCCTAGCGGGTGGAGGGGAGACCCAGGTGAGCCAGGCAGTTGCAGAGAAGAGAGCTACTGGGACAGAGAAAAACAACTTGGGCTTATCAAAGACCTGCTGCATGATAGATGTGCTTCTAAAACATGTCCATCTCATAGCTTGTCTAGTTCCGATAGCAAGCTTGGGGATGAGGTGGGGATCCTATTATTCCCTTTCATCAAGTAGGGAAAATAAGGCACAGAGGAGATAAGTGACTTGCTCAAGCTACGACTGTGGCATTCAAACAAGATCTCTCTGACCCCAAGGTGTCTTCCCCAAATAGAGATAAAGGGGGATAGGTGGTATGTATTTTGAACTTAGGATCTTGGGTGAGCTGAGAAGCCACAGGCTGGGCAGGGTGACCAAACATAGCCTTCTGTCAGTTTCCCCCGGCTGGCGGAGGATCCTCAGACAAAACCTCCAGCCTCTGTCATGCAACTCACAGTCCATTTGGGCAGACACACTCAGGCCTGTCTGACGCACAAAGTAAACACGGCCAGTGCTGTGATGCTGTGGGTCTCGACTCGAGCCAGAGGATAACATAGAAAGCTCAGCTCCCCCTTCCTGTCTTAGGTGCAAATGCAAATTGGGTGATGTTCCTGGAGCAGATGGTGGCCTGGAGTGATGATGGGACACAGGCTGTGAAGTCAGACCCGATTCAGAATCTTGAATCTGCCTTTGCTCAGAGATGTAACTGTAGACAGCTCATTTCCCTACTCTGAGCTCTGATTTTGCTCATCTGTAAAATGGGATGTATGGTGCCTACCTGACAGAGCTAACTCAGCTTTCCTATTAGAGGCTCCCTGGAACAGTGCCTAGCAGCCAAAAGATGCTGTAAAATACATGCTGCTTAAATGAATGTGTTATTAATGTGTGGCATGTAATAAGCCCTTAACAAGTGGTGGAAATGATTTTAATCTGACATTTCTTAGATGTCAGGAGTCTTTTTTTGGCTTTTCTGTACTTAACTCCAGTCCCTGGGCAGTGTGAATGAGGATTCTGAATCCTTAACTCTTCTCCTCTGCCTCTTACAACTCATTATTGACGGGATTCTTGGAGAATACAACAAGTCAGCATGTTAATCATTATCTTAGTCCATGAACATCTCTTCCTATGAGAGATGGTCAGGATTTTTCTGAAGGTATGTTAAGTAGTTTTCTGTTACTATGACAAATATCTGAAATAGTCAACTTAAAAAGAAGGAAGGTTAATTTGACTCATGATTTCAGAGGTTTTAAGCCATAGTCACTTGGCCTTGTTGCTTTGGGCCTGTGGCAGCACAGCACATTGTGGCAGTGAGCTTGTGGTGAAGAAGATGACTTGCCTCATGGTGTCCAGGAGCAAAGAGAGGGAGGAAGATTCTGGGGTCCAATATCCCCTTCCAGGAGACCCCTCCAGTGACCTAACTTCCTTCCATTATAATTCACTTCTTAAGGGTTCCATCTGCCAATAGCACCACAGTTCAGGGACCAAGTCTTTAACACATGGGTCTTTCTTTGGAGGATGCACGGACAGATAGTTAACTCACATTGCCTTCGACCAACAAAAACTTACCTGTGAGGTTAGCATTATTTCAAATATGGCTGAAGGCTGATGTGCAGCCAATTTCCATTCACTTCTTAAATTCATTCAGGCAGGCTCTGTTCTTGTGTTAATAGGATAGTAGTTCACCTCAAAACTAGCTCAGCACTTTGGTTCAAATATGAGCCCCAGGAGTGAATGTCATTGGGAGCATTTGGTACATCCCCATCTCAGAACCCTAGAGGTAAAGCCAGGGCCACCTATGTCAGTCTGGCCTGAGAGAGTGAGGAAGGAACAATTTTCTAAGGGAAAGGAAGATGTCCTTTTCAGAAAAGGAAAAGGATGCTGAGCAGGTGAAAATAGCCAACACTGGTCATACAGAGAGGCATAGCCTAACCTCTATCCTTAACAGTTGTATAATTTTCCTCATTTTGCTGAAAACAGAAGCTCAGAGTCTAAGAACCTTACTGAAGACCACAATGCATGCCAGAGGCAGATCAAGATAGGAATCCTCAAGCCCTGTTCTTACTGGAACATATAAGGGGAAGTGAGTCTTGCAGTGGGTCTCGAAAGAGCACTTGGAGGAGAAGCGAGAAATCCAGTTGGCCCCAGAGGCCCAGCTTCAACCAGGGGAAGCTTCTGGCCAGTGCAGGGCTGCTGGTGGCTCTTGTATTCATTTGGTCCAAGTAGCACAAGTCCTGAGACAATCAGGTACTGCGCTTGCCATTCTTCATCTTTCCAAAATTCTGAAGCATGTCATGTTTAATGTTCGAAAATTTTGAACCAATGCATTATTTTAGTTATCTCAAGCCAAAAATAATTTGACTCTGACATTATCAAGAGTTATATTTTCATACATTTTCTTTTATAAGCTCCTTGATAACTTTATTTGGAGAAGGTCCCTATTTCTCAGATCTTCACATCTTCCCTGAGCTAAAATAGTCTAAAAAAGTTTTGGGTGGATCCATTTCAAGTCAGTTCTGAAGATCCACATGGTGATGTTCCCTGCTCTCCCGATGTATCTCCCGCACTCGTTCAATTCTGTGTCTCATCACCCTGTTGAAGTCTGCCCTGATAGCTCTAAGCCTGCGCTTCCTCCTTTGTCCATCCATGGTCCTGCTTAGCCATGTGTCTGGAGAGCAGCTTTGAAGACTCTAGGCTGGGCTCCACTCTTCTGCTCTTTACCGTAACTGTAGAGCTTTGTCTTTCAAGAATGGGTTCCACCTAGATTTTGTAAGGAATTTTTAAACCGTACAGCACTATATATGGTAAATTTACCCTCACTAGTATTTTCACTTCTTCCTCATTGAAAATTGGTGTCTAGATGTTAGGTAGAAGACAGGTAGATGACAGATAGATAGACAGATAGATAGATGATAGACAGGCTTTTAAAAAATCTTTCTTTTTGAATAAATGGTAAGCTGCGTGAAGGTGCACATCATTTCTGTCTTGTTCACCATTGTATTTCCCACATGTGATACTGTCCTGGTATGGAGCAGATGTTTAATAAATGTTGGCTAAATGATTGACTCAATGAATGAATGAGTGAATGTGCAAGTGAGTGAAAGAGTAAAAAACACAGTCCAGTTTTCCCAATCAGATGACAAAGCAAAGCCTTTGGAGTTAGGCACATCTGTTGATTCCTAGAAATATGACCTTAGGGAAATATCCTTGCTTAACATTCTGTATGTCCATTTTCTCATCTTTAAGATGGGGATAATTCCATACTCTACTACATACGCTGAAAGATAAACTAAGTGAATTTGATTCTTAGCATATTAAGAGTTCAGAAAATGTCAGCCCCCTTTTCTCATCCCTTGGGGATTCCACAATACTTGCAGTCCTGGGTAAACACTGGGTGTTTTTAATAGACAGATGGATGAATGGTGGGACACACTGGATGTGGGATTTCAGTTGATGGCTGATAGAAAACTGTGAGGCATACACCTGAGTAAAAAACCCTGAGAGGCACCAAGGAGTTGCAGGAAGTTAGAATGAGGAAGATGGTAGTGTTTGAGTGTGTACATGCATATGTGCACACCCTCGCTTGCATGTGTGCATGTGGAGAGGGTAGATGTATAAGCAGAAAGAACTTTGAGTAACTTCAAGCTCCATTAATTCTAGTTTAAAAAATTTGAGTTTAAAACCAAATAGGCACCTGGATTTTTTTTTTTTTTTTTGGCTTTGGAAATTCTTAAGGAGAAACATGGAAATTCTTTTAGCATCTTCATGAAAGGCAGACTTGAAGAGGCAGAGGCTGCAAGGACTGTCCTAGTAATCTAGGAAAAGGAGAGGAAGGATTAGTAGGTTTTCAGTAAACCCTGTTACATCAGAAAGTAAGGAGAGGCAAGTCTTGAATACACCTTGGATCCATATATCAAGAAATATTTATTGAGCATGGAGAAAGAGAGAGACGACATTTGTTTTTATTTTTTCTTCTGAAATTATAAATGTGATTTTTTCCATTGCAAAGGAATAAGCCACATTAAAGGATATAATTAGAAAATGAAAGGAAAAATAATCACCCATAATCCTATAACCAGAACATCACCATGACTGCATTTTATGACCCCTAGTCTAGGACCTTAGGAGAATGAATGAGTGCTATGTCCGTGATGGGGATATGGGAAGAGGGTCAGAAGACTGTTAAAAGAGAAACCATTGATGAACTGATTTGGTCATTTGCTTACTTAATTTAACCATCACCTTGGAGAACTAAATAGGAAACTCACACCTTGACATTGTGCTGGAATCTCAGTTTCCTTACACAACTCTACATGTCAGTAATGTTGGGTTACCTCCAACATGACCACCAGGGTCCTCTTTCTTTCCTATATAGGGGGCATTTTAGGTTTTTATCTTTTATGTATCTGCTGTCACTTTCTTCTAGCATCTGATCTTCCTCTGAGGATGTTCCCTGCCATCTGAGTTGTCTCTGACAATAGTGTACGTCAATAATGGGTTAATATATCCACCCCCACATGCCTCATCCTTCTCATACTCTCTGGTTAATATGTGGGTAGGTTGTAACATCAGTCTATTAGTCAGTTGGTCTTCTGGTCAACCAGAGCTTGTGGGCAGGAGACAGGTTAAACTTGTAATTCACTGGCTCCCTGATGAAATAATCCATTAGTCAATCAGTTGGTCTGTCAGCTGGCCATTAGTCCATCTGTCTCTCTGTGAGGCTATCAGTCCATTCAGTGGTGTATTGACCACCCCACTGGTCCAATGGTCACTTGGTTATTTCAACAACCTGTCAGCCTCCTGGTCAGTTTCTCCATTAGCTTCCTGGCTGGGTAGCTCCTCAGTCAGCCAGCCAGTCAGTCTCTCTGTCATTTGCCAGTGAGTCGGTGGGGACACACCCCTGAAGAGCCCCTCCAGTTGGTGATCTCAATCCTCACCTGAGTCGAGAGGGAATGGAGGGAAAATCTCATTTCCTCCCTGGTGAGGGCCTTTGAAGTGCTCTGTCAATCCTTGGAAACTTTCGATCCAAAGTTATTTATGAAGTACCAGAGTAAAAACAGCTTCATCATCCTGAATTACTAGCAGCCAACTGGAGTTCACTCATTTTCTTTCAAACATTTTTAAAATTGAGAACCATGCTTTCCCTTCTTGCCCCCACTCCCACTTCCTGGCTAGCCTCCTCCCTCTCTGGTGGGTTGGGGGATTTGTTTTCAGGAGCATGTGATTTCATTAGCTGCTCCCCATGCCAACAGGAGCTGCCAAGGTCCATGAAAGGATGAGTCACCACCTGGAGAGGCTGTGGGGAGTGAGGCAGTTTCCCAGATCCTAGGACCTGGTCTTGGGGTCCCCTCGGGGGCTCATGACCCCAAGAATAAGGCACAAATCCCATGTGTGTGACCATTTCCCTTTGGAGGCTCCTGACAGACCCAATGGGATTAGATGATTCACCAGAGCCCTGGCAAGGGGTTAAAGATCTGTTTTCCTGTGGATTCTTCTTTCTTTCTAGAAGTGGGGGAGGGGAGAGTGGGCTACTTCATATTCAGAGCAGGTTTCCTAGTGACTGAGAGGGCAGGCAGTATGCTGGGCATTGTGATATCTGAGTTCCAGGCCAGCCCATGCCAGGGGAGAGGGAGAAGCTAGATCTTATCCTGTCCTGCCTTTCCACATTTCAAGTTTCTAGTAGCCACTTCCCTCTCTGCCCTGCATCTCAGACTCTCTCAGTGCTCACCAACTTGTCTCCAAGAACTGACCCTGTCATCAAGTTTAAACACGGTGAGAGGCATTTACTGAGTGCTTATGGGGATCAAGAGCAGTTCTCTCCTCTCAAGGAGTATGCAGTTTCTTTGATTCATGTACCAGATAGCTATCAAACACTTACCGCCTTCCTAGCACTGGACTAGGTGCAGACATCCTCGCCTTCATGGAGATTGGAGCTAGATAGATTCAACCATCAATGAAGTAACAAGACAAAAGACTACTTTATCTACTGGTGGGAAACACCAATGCCCTATGAGAGACAATAACACAGTCTACTCTGGTAGTGGTTTAGATGGAAAGGACACTTTCCCAGTTGAATGTGAGTATGGAGATGAAGAGTCACTAAAGGGAAGAAGGATCTTTTCAGGGAGAAGGAAGACTGTGTGGAGGGCAGAAACACGAAACAGTGAGGCACCAAAGAAGGTCCCTTGCAGCTTGCATGAAAAGAAGGATGAGCTCAATGCAGAGGGAGAGCGGAGTCTCCTTCATGCACTCATTATTATATGTTTTCACACCTTCCTTAATTCACACATTCCATAAATATTTACTGAATCCCTATTCTATGTCTTCTTTCAAAGTTCGCTGACTACAAGCAACAGAAACCAGGGCTGACTCACAGTGCTGGGAGAGAAGCTGTTGGAAAGATGCTGCTGAAGGACCACAGCATTGGTGGGATGTGAGAGGGGTAAGACTTAGAAAGGAGGGTTGTGTGGCCTCTTTGGGCTTCTCTGGGAACCGTGAAATCCATCTTGCAGAAAGAGCTGTAAAGTAAACTACTGCTACAATGAAGAGTGTTCTCTGGTCATTCCCCTTCCTTGTGGAATCATGATCCAGATCCCTAGTAGAGAGTTTATTCTGGATATCATATACTTTCCCCCTTCATACCAAGTCAACAAGAGAAAGGACATAGTTCCTTGCTTTCCTTAATGGCAAAGCAACCTCTAGCTACACTGTTCCACAAAGCTTTCATGAAAAGTGGAAACTATACTAGAAGAATGATTTGGGGTAATATGGAGGAGGATAAATTGACACTGAGTAGACCCTAGTCATTTATATTTCATTACAACCTTCAAATCCTACACACTAAGCCAGGAGCTCCCATAGCGTTCCTGGAAGTGGTTTGCCTTTGGAGTTCAGGGCACCATGCTGATGAATGACTGCACAAAAAATAGCTTCCTGCACGTGTCTAGGTGTGCAGCTCCTTTGCCTAGTGGCTGAGTCTCTCCCTAAGTTATTTCTCAGGACATCTCACTCCTTCTCAAGTACGTGTGCAGGGGCACAGTAAGATGTCACCCTTCCTGGGGTGCAAGTATGACTTGACCAAGTCACCTTGAGCGCTGGTAGCTGTGGCAGGAGTTATACACATGTTATCAGGTTCTAGAGCCAATGCTCTGTTCACTATAATCCTGAGCTTTCAAAACCAAGCCAGACCAAGTAGTCTTCATATCGTCAGGGATGTGCGGGTGTGGGGAATCCTGGCATGCATCCAGCAGCACTCCATCCATGACTGATTGTTTACTATGTTGTTAAGCACAAATTTCTCAGTGAGGCCTCAGGTTCTTCATCTGTGAAATGGGAATGAAAATTCCCCCTTTGGCCTCTCCCAGCATTGAGGTGAGGATAAGGGTGATGTATGTTGATACATGTTGAGAATCTTTCAGAAGTTCAAATCCTTCAACTCTGTCATTGGAAGTGATTGCCCACATGAGGTTTATTTGGAAAGCAACCAGGCCTACTTCTCAACATGCCAAAGAGAATCTGCCTGGCTCTGAGTCCTGAATGGGCAGAGAGTAGCAGTGGGGCAGTCATGAGGAGGAAGGAAGTCACCCTGGGGAATCTGATCATAGTGCTGGAGTGGAGAATGGTTCTTCCCTCCTGAGACCCAGAGGAGGGAGGATCTGCTAGGATCACTTTCCCAGGGCCAAGAAGCCCCCATGCTGAGCTCCATTCCTTTCACCAATCTTCTAAGGTCAGCATCATGGTTTAAACAGGAAGTGTCCCCCCAGGGCTAGAGAAAGGATTGGATCACGAAGTATTTAGCTTTCTCAGTGGACTAACCCACAGACGTTAGCATAATTTGATGGCAACATTGGGAGGTGATAGAAATATAAAGTAGAGTCTTAGTTAAAGGGTGCAGGTTGTAGGGGGTGTGATCCTGGCTCCTTCCTCCCGGGCTTGACTCTTGCTTTCTCTCTGCTTGCTAGCTGCCATGAGATGAACCATGCTCTCTGCTACAGTGCTCTGCCGTGAGCAACCCCCGTGATGTTGGAGCAATGGAGTCCACTGACTGTGGGCCAAAACTTGTGAAACTTTAAGCCCAAATAAGTCTTTCCTCCTTTAAGCTGTTTTCCTCAGGCATTTTGTGACAATGTCAAAAAACTGACTAGTCAGTTTTTCCTTCTATCACACAGGTAAACATGTGCATCCCCACGCATGTGTGTATCTTGCAGGCAGGAAAGGGAAGCAGAGGTTGGACTGTCTCAAGCCATCTTTATTTACCATTGTCTGGAAATCAGACATAACCTTGAACAGGTCTGCTGGATGGACTCACCAGACATGGATAGAGCAGGAGGACGAAGAAAGAGCTTCCTGAGTGTATTAGCTCTATGCCACTATAATGAAATACCTGATACAGGATACGAAGACAAAGAGGTTCATTTAGCTAACACTGTTATGGGTTTTAAGGGCATCGACTTCTAAAGAAGTCCCATAGCAAATGGTGGACAGCAGTGTGGGAGCACATGTGGGGACAATCTCACTCACAAGCAGGAAGCTTGTTTCTATACCAGCCCTCTTGGGAGAACTTCCAAGCAGGCCCATGAAAGCTGCCTTTTGAGGCACACTCTCAGTGACCTAAGACTTCCCACTTGGCTCCACAACCTCCCAAGAGTGCCACCCTGAAGACCAAGACTTCAGTCATGGTAGAACCACAGGGGACTCTCAAACCACAGTACTAGGGGGAACAGGGCCTTAGGAAGTAACAGGGCATTGAAGGTTGTTGTAGGACATTCCAAAAAACGTACAGGTGATTCCCTGAATTTGTCTCAGTCTAAGTCCCTGGCTTCATATCTGAATTGTAGCTGTAAGCTGTCAGAACAGGAAGTTCCATCATGCATTGGGTTCCAAGTGGCCCTACTGCAAACTCAGAAAAAAATGTCATTCTCATGCTGTTGCCATCAATTTCTGTGCGGTTTTGGCCATCAGTAGTACGTAAGGGCAACTGCTATGGGAGATAGGGAAGCAGGTAGGGCACTCTAAAGCGGATGAGTTCATGGCACACATGTATATTTCTGGAGACTCTTGGCTCTGAGGGGGGTATTTTGCTCTGAGGGGGAAAGTCAGTTTCTATGGGCAAATTTATTGACTGCATGCTATTTGCCAGGCCTTGTCTTCTAAACCATCTTCTTCATGAGACTTTCCCTAAACTCCATGTTTTACTTTTTTTCTCTTTCTCTTTTCAGAATCTCTATTCACCCATTCATCAGTCCATCTATCCCTCAACAAAGAAGAATAATTAATTCATCATAGCTCATTAACCACCACTCTATCAGTAGAAGTTTATGTTGCTTCTAGTTTTTATTCTTCTTCTAAACAACACTACAATGAACATCCTTGCACATATTTTGGAAGAATATTTATTGAGTGTTTAACTTATGTCAGGTTTGTGATATTCCTTTGTAATGCCAGTCAGATTTTTGATGGACATAGTTTGACTTCCCAACCTTTGCAAACTAATAGAGTGTTAGCACTTGGCCCTTATAGTCTCCATAAATTATTGCCCCTTATGATATTCTTAATAAACATCCAATGAATGAACAGATCAACTAATAAAAATAATGTGCCATGCATGGAACCAAAGCAAAGACCTCAAAGGGGAGCTACAGCTTCACCCTTGAAATGAACTCATTCTGGGCTGGGGATTTAGCTCAGCAGCATAAGAGCCTGCCTTGCAAGCATGTGGTTGTGAGTTCAATCCCCAGTACAAAAAAAAAAAAAAAGAAATGAACTCATTCCTGCCTCATTCTTACATAGCCCTAGCTGCTAAGATGGCCAGCTCTCAATATTGGAGCTGCTGCTTCTCCTCTTCTCCTCCTTCTATTTTTCTTTTTCTTCAGAGCTTTGGCATTTGCTCCTGCTTCTATTATAGTCATTGGATCCAGTATTATTGAAAGATTAGAAGTTAGGTAGCAGTGTGGGGAAATCTTGGGCCAGCGACCAGAGCTGGGCACTTCTACCTTTGAGCAGCAGGAACAGTGTTCAAGTTCAAGCATCTTCAAATAGTACTGCCCCAGGGCTCACAGCAGCACCCATGAGGGGCCTGCTCCCCATTTGGCCACCTGCCTTGCACTCTCACACCTCTGCTCCTTTGCTGTGCTGTTCTCTTGGCTTGGAATGCCCTTCCCTGCTCTGGCACTCATTCAAATCATCTCCTGAAAGGTTCTCCCCAACTTTCTGTGAGCCAGATGTAGAGAGATTTTGAAGCTAAGAATATTGTAAGTGCCAGCATTGCCTACATAACTGGGGAGTGGATATCCCTGGATATTTTCCATTCCTAGTTTTCTGTATCTCCTTCTCCCCAGGGTGAGACTTGCTGCGTTTGTGAAGCAATGATTGCATGGATATCACCATAAGTCGGGAAGTGATTTCACACAGAGCGGGGGAGATGGTGACAGGGAGCCCCTGACACTTTCTGAGAAGGGGAGTGACAGTATTAGATGAACCTAGAAGGAAGATGGCTTTTCTGTGAGGTCAAGAACAGAGGACACAAGCCTGGAGTGGGTCACAGGCGGGAAGGAAGCAGCACAGTTCCAGGCTCCAAGTCAGACAGGGCCAGTTTCAGCCACAGACAGACGCTCTGGCTCCTTCCACTCTTGGAAGCAAAGTCCTGAGAACTGGTAATTGCAGTTCCGGGGAAGGGCTCCTCTCCCTCAGGGGAGGGGCTGTATTGTTGCTGCAATTTTATTGCTATTGTGGTGCACTGACCTCACTCTGAAGAAAGCTAGAATGCATCAGAAGTAGTGGAAAGAACAGGCCCCTGGGGTGAGCAGCTCTCCAAGCTCGACTGAGTAGCCAAGTGACCTCGCCTTTCTGTAGCTAAGCTTTCTCACAGGGGGACTGTTAGGAGGCCCCCTACATGTCAGTGTGCTTGTGCATGTGCGTGTGCATGCACGTGTGCTTGTGTGTGTGTGTGATTGGGTGATGATGGTTGAAATTGCACGCAATAATTCAAATAAGCTGTCTCTTTATGTGTCTAGATGTAGTCATAGCAAGCACTCAGGGAATGCCACATTTTGTTGATATTAGTGTGATCATTCACGTATGAAGACATTGACAATGTACTTCAAATGCAAAGGTCAGATAAGAAAGGTGCAATCCATACTGAGGACCCTCCATACTCCCAGAACAGAGGAAATGATATGGATATCCTTTGAGATGGTGCCCCTCAAGGAGACTGCTCCCTCCAGAGAGCAGAATCTAGTTGAATGGTTTCGATCATGCATGCTGAAGCCAATTTGCCTGATTGAATCCCAGATGTACCACACACTAGCTGTGCCTCCGTTTCCTTATAAAATGGAGATAAGAGTTCCTCATCACCAAATTGCCATTTGTGTTGGTATTACTTCTACTGCTATTTTTAGGAGTAGGGGAACAGATTTTGGTTTACACATGACCCATCCAGGTCCTCTTCTCCAGCCAGTACGGTGGTGAAAATGAGACAGACAAGAGTTTATTTGTGAGGACAATCAACTCTGTCCTTGGCTTTTCTAGTATTCTTCAATAGGGGAGTATTGAAGAAAAAACCAAAACAACTGGGCAAAGTTAGCTCTGTGCCATGACCAGCAGCTATGATCTCAGCTATGACAATATGACTAGTGGGCACTATCATCAATTTAGATACATGCCACCCAATGCCTGGGTGCAGACTGGTGACATCAAAATCACATGGGAACATTTTTAAAGTACAGATGCTCAGGCCTTTTTCTAGACTCATGGGCCTTAATCTCTAGCTTTGGAGCCAGAGATCAAAGCTCCCCAGCCCTCACCACCCTGGCCTAGAAGCCACTGACTCTCATCCTAAAACAGGAGTTGGTGTAAACATCAGTGTGATGCCAACAGAACAGAACAAAACCTGTGGATGTGATTTAAAAAAAAAAAAAAAAAAGAAGCTGTTCCCAAAGTCCTCAGCTGTAGTAAGGGATGCACATACCTCAGTCCCTAGAATCAGCAGTGATGAATATAGCAGTGCTCACAGTCATCATGGCTTCGTTTTCCTGGAATGCTGCCCACATTTTTTTCTGGCTTCACAGCTTCTCTTTTTGCAAGCCTCAGTCAAACACTGTGTACAAAACTCTTGAGCTGCATTCTTAGCAAGGATCATAGATAGCAGATAACAGGTATCAGAGAAGTATTAGGGCCAGCCCAACCAAGAAATCCAACTTCCATAAATTCACAGAAATACTGCCTTGAACGCACAAGGAAGTAGACAAATATATTTATCAAAATACTTGCTTATGATAGCAAAAAAAACCAACAAAAACCCACCCACACACACAAAACAGAACAAAAAAACCAAAACAGAAATAGTTGCTCATCAATGGGAAAATTAATAAACAACCTGTTATTTATTTACATGGTGAGCAATGTTTAGGATTCAAATTAGTCAATCTCGATATATGTCGTCCCCCCACCAAATTGTAAAAGGATACCTATTACGTGATATTATTTAGATAAATTCTAAATTTAGATAAATTCTAAATTCCTTATGTAGTTTGTGATTATATCTATATGTAGAAAAAAGTGTTAAATGTTTGTGAGAATTATATACACCATCTTTAACTTAGTCCCCAAGAAGAAAGGAAAGGGGCCCTATAAAGAAGACCTAGAAAGAATAATGACAAATATCAGCATCTATTAAATTTTAGTGACAGACCTTTTTGAAATATTTTATAATAAAGATAAAAAAGGCTGACATTAGAGAAACTAGAGATGAAGGAGTTCATGTGGACTAGGAAGAACAGTAAGGAGTCTTCAAAGATTTGGGATTGTGGTATGAATATATTTTGAAAATTTATAAGGAAGAATGATTTTATATGCTGTTTTGAAGTAGAAGTCATTGTCTTTTGATACAGGCATTTAAACCATTTATATTTATTTGATAGCTAATACATTTGGTCTTCTGCCATTTTAAAGTGTTTCCCTGTTGTTTAGGTCCATAGCCCTGGCAGCATGGATAAAAGAGGAATTATACAAACACATGCTTGTACCACAGTTCAATAATGATGCAGCTGGGGATGTGGCTCAGTGGTGTAAGTGCTTGTCTGGCAAGCACAAGGTCATGATTTCAATCCCCAGTGCTGCAAAAAAAAAAAAAAAAAATTTGGTAATTTGGGGCCGGGGATTTAGCTCAGCTGCATGAGCGCCTACCTTGCAAGCGCACGGTCATGAGTTTGATCCCCAGTACCGATTAAAAAAAATAATAATGATGCAGTTCATACATGCACATGAAACATGATCAGAAGATTTGGGGTCAGCATTTGACCCCTGTTCACATGAAAAGGGCTCAGCTAATGCCATGCTTTTCAGATTAAGCTGAAGTAGAATGGGAATGAGGTGAGCAATCATCATCCAGAAGTGAATATCACTCCTGTATTAACATTGCTAGGACAAAATATCTGACTTTCATAACTTATAGAAGAAAAGATTTATTTTGGTTTATAGTTTCAGAAGTACTGGTTCGTGGTCATCTGTGTCTAAGACATAAGAATCATGGCAGAAGGGCATGGTGGAGGAATGCTGCTCAATTCATGGCACCCCAACAGCAGAGAGCATTAAAAAATCACCAAAGCAGGAAAGGTTAGAGAAACAGAGTTCTCTAGATCATGCATCCATGACCCAATCCAGACAATCCCAAAAGTGTGCTTTACAAAGCTAGGTGCCTCTCATGCCAATCAAGCTGACAATCATGATTAACCATCGTCACACAAGGAGCCCCAAGGAAAATATTAAAAGGACATGCCCCTTTGAGACCTAAGGGGGACAAGATTAGAAGTCAGACACCAAACAATTTCATACCTAGTTTGCCACTGCTAGATATTGGCTGTCTGTCAGTGCTCAACTCGACCCCACCACCCACATGGCAGACTTAGAGTCAGACAGCCCAAGGTTTGAGTCACATTTCTTATGCTTTCTAGCTCTATGCCTTGGATGAATTGTTTCATTACTTTGAACTTTAGCCCCTTGACAAGAATGAGGACACCCTTGTCTACCTAGCAGCTTAGTGACTTGAATGAACTGACTAATGTAAACCCTTGCCATGGAGTGGGCCTTGGGTAGGTTTCATTTTCCCTCCTCCATGCCTGGGCACTGAGATAGACCAGCTCCTTTGACACACACACACACACACACACACACACACACACATACACACACACCCCTGCAAGGCAGAGAGATAAGTGAGTCAAAGTGGAGGCTCACAGCAGGCTCCTAAGATGAGCCACAAAGATTGGTTCAGCTGTGTGGGACCAGGCAAGGCAGGGGTTCCAGCCATTCAGGGGAAGGGGAGACCCTTCTTCCCACCTCAGCTCTGGCCTGGGGAGTGTGCAGCTGGCCCTCCAGGGGATGCCAGCTCCCCTTCTGAGCATGCATCAGCACAAACACAGCGTGCTGGGGCCTGGCTGGGCCGGCTCCACGCTCCATGTGCCCTGGCCCCCATACACCATTTATCGAGCAGCAGAACAGAATTTCCTCATAAATAAACAAGATCTTGGGTTTCACATTGGGGAGGCGATGACAGAAGAGGGCCTGGGGCTCCCGACGTTATCTGTACCCCAGCCTGCCAACTCCTCTCCGCCGCCTGAGAGCAGAGAGGAAGGAGGCGCTGGCCAAGAGCACATATTTTGGTCATGGAGTCACTGCTTGGCGGTCAGCCGTAGCTCCTCTCATTTCCCGAGATGTCCCTTTTGCTGGCCACTGGGGCTTGGCGTGTATCAGAACCTCTCTAACCAACCATGGTTGCCTGAGTGTCATTGTCAGGGGAGGGGCAAGGGGCTGACCAGGACTTGGCAGATGTCAGGTGAAGGTGTCTAGAAATTTCTAGTCTGGAACACCTGTTCAGTCTTCTGAGTGAATTATGAGCCTAGTTCCCCCAAATGCAGCTTTCTCCATCTTGCGACCCATCCTGCTAGTGGAAGAAGAAATTAAGGATGACCTCACCAAAAATAAGCCCACCAACTGGCACTGGGAGAGTAGAAGTGGAATGCTACACAACAAAGAAAAAGGCTGGGTTGTTGCTCTATGGAGTCATATACACATATGGTTGAGCAAGAGAAAACAGATACAAAAGTATACATCTCATAATTCCATTTCTGTACAGTTCAGAGATGGACAGCACCAGTCTATGACAATGAAAGCCAAAATGGAGGCCTTGTAAAAGAATCTAAACAAAAGCAGGAGGGTCGTGGCCAGGCAGGGTTGTCTTGGAGGGAAGCCACAGCTGACTGAGCGTGGACCTCTGCCCTCCCAGCCTGCTGCCCAGGACCCTCTGTCTACAGTGTTAGAAAGTGAGCTGGGAGGACACGGCCTCCAGCCCTTCCTGGCGATGCTCTGGGGCCCCCTGGGAGGCCTTGCAGATCCTCCCCACCCTCGGAAACTCATGTCAGCGACCTGACAGCTGTATTCCACCGGCTGCCACAGCTGCCACTGAGGTCCTTGTTCCCGAGGCTGAAAGTTTCACCACTTTTTCCTGGCACTCTGGCCTGCTGGCCACTCAGGAAAGCTACTGTACTTGTGAGAAAAGTGAGGTCAGAGCGTGTTTCCATTTACTCGGAAAAGGAAAACAAAAACAAATACTCTCGCTACTGAATGTGCTTTTTATTCAGCAGGAGCCATCCCCAAAAGGCTTAATTTATGGCTCACCCATCTGTCCCTGAGCATATTTACCAGGGGATGTTGGGGAGCCCTGGAAGGACCTGTGACCCTGGCTGCATTCTGCCAGAGACTTCCGGTCCTACAGCGGTAAAGGGCCACAGAGTGACAGAGAGAAGATGGTGAAGAGAGGTCATCGAGCAGGATGAGGTTTGAGTACATCTAAGGCAGTGAACCAGCCCGCTGCATGCACCTCTGTTTTGCACATAGTGTTCTGCCACCTGGAACACCCTTCTATTTTTTCAATCCTGAAACTCCTATTCACTCTTCAAAACTCCATTCTGCCTTTCCTGAATCCTCTGGGCAAAGCTGGCAGAGTCTCTTGCCCATACTTCATGGGACAGGCTAGCTAGCAAGTCCTCCTCTAGACCGGGAGCTTTTGGAGACAGAGACTGTTGAAATATGTCCGAGAGCCCCCAGCCCAGGGCGTGGCACACAGCCAGTGGCCAGTGAGGGACCGTGAGAAAGCCAGCCTGGATTGGAGCAATGTGGACTAAGGTTACACAAGAGTGGGAGGGTGAAAAGCCTCCCAGGATGGTGGACCGCGAGGAGCAGTCTTTGAGGGCTGGGGACAGGACTGTGTGACATTTGGTGAGGAGCCCAGGTACAGCCCAGGGCTGGAGAGGAGGCGTGGCAGAGACAGGATGGGCGGGGCGAGTTCCTTCCCTCGCACCAGGCTGAGACCCCGCAGAGGCTGCCCAGTCAAGCCCACCCTCCCCTGGGACTCCTAACCTCCACCCTCAGATGCACCCCAGCTCTCTCTGGGCTCCAGTCTCTTCTTTCTTTCTGCTCAGGACCAGGGAGATCTATGTTCTGCTTGGTGGCACTTTCTGGGGATGTGGGCAGCAGGTTTGAATGCCCCTCCTACTATTGAGCCTCAGTTTCCTTATCTGGAAAGTAGGTAATGAATGTAGTTCTAGCAGCAAAGGGCTTAGCACGGTGCCTGGAAGAGAGTAAGCTTCCCTTCCACAGATCTGATTGGTCTCCTGATTACAAAGCCTGCCCCCTCTCCTCACCTCCCACAGCCATACAGTTTGGATTATATTCCAAACTGACCTTGAGTTTAAGCAATGATCCGCCTACCTCAGCCTCTTGGGATTACAGGAATGTACCACTATGCCTGTATGTTTTTACCTTTCCCACAGCAATTGATGAGTCTAAGTAGCCACAGATCAGACTTGACCCAGTATTTGTATTCACAGCAGCCCCATGACCTACACAATGTACAGCTGGGTCGGGCAGATGTCAGGTGGCTGTGTACCCCATTCCCCTGCCAGGTGAGAAGGACTGGAGAAGTTTATTTCATTTATTTTCATATGCTAGAGAGGGGATTGTGGGTAGAGTGGGCTAGAGAGGCTGGGAAACCAGAGAAGGATTGGGGGGGGTTTCTCAAACTACTTTTCTCCTGGTCACCCAAATCTGGTTCTACATCTGATGATCAAGTAGAGCTGCGGCTTCTTCAGACTCACTGACAAACTCAAATGGCCACGGGACAGGTTGTCCGGGAACATGAGAAGCCATGCCAGCCACTCACTGTGGACGGAGGCCCCTTCTCCGCTTCCTCTATGGTGAGTTTCATCTCTGAAGCCTGGGGAAACGTCGCCTATAAATTATTTTCCTTCACAAACAGCGCGTTTTTCTTTATGAATCATGCAGGATCCGCCTCCAGTCTCAGTGTGTGTAAAACAACAAATCAGGAGAAATTTGACTTGACCCAAGCAGGGAAATTTCCATCCATCACAAGAGGAAAATGTTGGCGCAGCAGGGAGAGGCCCTGAGCTGGTGACAGTCTGGGGGGGTGTGGAGGGCAGTGCAGGGTGCCACCCTGGCTCCTCAGGCTCCAGAGCGAGAGGAACAGTGGTGCCCGAGACACCAGCACATGCCAGGGTGTCAGGTTCCGGGATGGCTGCGATTCCCTGGCCTCTCAACCATCACCACCAGATGTGCCTTGGGCTCCTTAAAACAACAGCTATGCTTCCTACCTTATGGAACTTCCAAAGACTTGCTAGCAACCTGTGCTCCTTCCTATCTATGCATCCTTGCACTTTGCATATGCTGTTTTCCTACCTCAAACTACACCCTTCCCTTCTAATACCATCCCCATAGGCAGGCAAACTGCAGGTTCCCGAACTCTCTGGCAGTGCTGAGCACACCTTCCCGGATGCCATCACTCTCTCCAGTTGGGAAAACCACCTGTCCTCTCACCTCCAATGAAGCTGATCCTTCCACTCAGGCCAGGCTAGGTTCCTACAGGTCCCTGTCTCTGTGAAGCCACTCCACGAGCTCCTGGCTGAATGCTGTTGCTCTGTCCCAGCACTCAGCACACAGCTCCTTGGAGGTCCCCTGGGCAGGGGTTGGCCTAAAGCAGGTGTCTGGAGAGTGTCTCATGCTAAGTAGACTCTGATCTGCCGATTCAGGATTGCCAATGGCCCTGAGCTGGAACTGAAGAGCAGGTTCTGCATGTGACATTGTTCTGGCTCAAGAAACAGTCTATCTGGCCATATTCAGTCATGGTATACTCTCTGCCTGGCTCATTATCTGGACCCAGCCAATCCTGTGAGTTACTGCCCCCCACCTGTGTCCCAGTGAGCCCCTGCCACATTGTCATGCAGCTCAGCAAGCAGATTCCCATGCATATGGCAGTTAGGTCCCCTCCTGAACCCCTGTGGTTGGGCCCAACACCCAGCACCCCCATATCACACATGATACTCCTTCCTGCCCCTTTCTTTCCACATCACAGCGTATGTTCCCCACTTCAGGACAGAACTTATCTAAAGAAGGAAAAAACACAGAAATGAAAGAGGCACCAGGACAGGGGATAAGAGTACTAGATCTGTTTGAGCTCCTGGCAGCAGAAGGTGCCACACAGAGGTCCCATTCTGGAAGTCTCCAAATATAACTTTAACCAGACCACAGCACTGTACAAGACATCAGGCTTCATGTCAAGAGGCCTGGGTTCTGGTCCTGTTGTCATCAACCTGCTGTGACCTTGGAGCGGTCTTTATTCCTCTCTGGACTTCTGTCTTTTGTGTTTTGGAAAAATAACAAGTACAGTTACTATTTTTTGCCAGCTTTCTCATGCCAGCCACCAGGGTAAACACTTTTAGTTCTTTCCACAGAACTGTACTGGAAGAATTAATTCTCTCTCCATTATTTGG